>NNCF01126407.1:2952740-3135278 GCA_002313205.1 Laupala kohalensis | reverse complement strand
GTGAGAATTAAACAAATTTGCGATGTCCTGAGGATTTGTTACGATTTTGCCATCGTTTAGTAAAGAAACATTTTCTTCTCGATTTTCAGAAGTTGACGTGTAATTTTTAATAATATTCCACGTGGATTTCATCCGGTTGTTCGATTTTAGTATATGCCTGTCGTTTTCCATAACTTTAGCTGCATAGACTACTTTTCGGAGAATAGTCTTATATTTACGAAAATAATTATGGAATTCGGGTGGTTGGTTATAGCGTTTTGAAAGATAATATGAACGGCGTTTGTTTTTTGAAGAAATCCTTGTCCCTTGGGTGATCCATTTATTGTATTTCTTTGTGTTAATTAACTTGCGTTTTATGGAAAAACTAGAGTTGTAATGTTTAAGGAATATTGAGATAAATACATTGAATTTGTCGTCGGTGTTTTGGCAATTGTAAACATCTTTCCATGTTTCTTCACGCAAATAATTTATAAATATGGATTTTTTTATGTCATTAAACTCTCTTGTAAATTTGTAAAGGATTTTAAGTGGTTTTAGTTTATTATTAATATTCAATAATTGAGCAAGGTGATCACTGTATCCGGCGATAAACACTTCAGAGAGATACGAGATTCCATTGTTGACTATAATTTGATCTAGCAATGTTTGAGATGAGGCGGAGAGGCGAGTGGGGTCGTTTATCGTAGTAATAAGGTTGAAGGAGTCGATAAGATTTATGAATCGATTAACTGGTGAATGTGCAGAGTCGAATGTACTCAGGAAATCGATGGTGAAATCGCCACATATAAGGATAGATTTAGTAGATTTATGTGTGATATGTTTTAAAACAATTTCGAAGTTCCTCAAATATATGTCAAGATCTGATTGAGGAGGTCTATAAATACACAAAACAGCAATACCTGTGTCGGTCAGATTAACTGCAGAAAATTCGAACACACTATCTATGCAGAAGTTCTCGTAGCCTGACAGTGGAGAAGATAAAATATCATTACGAACGTATATATACGTACCTCCGTGGGGATTTTTGCCTTTAAAATTTTGCTGACAGTAAGAACTTGCTAAATACTAATTAGAAATAGCAGTATCGTTGATGTTCTTAGTTGAAAGCCAATGCTCTGTGAGGCATAGCAAATCGAATCGACTTTCGTGTACCAGAATTTTAATGTCTGTCAATTTGTTTGAAAGGGATTGGACATTATGATGAAATATAATTATTTTATTTTCGCAAAAAGTTTGTGACTCACGAGAAATGGAATCGACTTTAGATTGTGGAGAGGAATTTGAAATTGGTACAGCTTCTAGTTCCGGATCAAGCCCGCACACTGCACCTGAACGCGATTGTCACCTTCGAGTACCACATCGTACTCCTGAGCGGAAGTTGTATTTATGTATGGGGGCGGCAGGAGGAATAGATGAGAACGTGCGAGATGAGGAAGCAGTAGGTGAAAGTACGGGGACAGGAGAAGAAATGGGTGTCGAGATAGGAAGAGGAGATGGTGATGAGGTAGGAGCAGAAGGAGGAGATGAGGTAGGAGGAGGAGATGAGGTAGGTGCAGGAGGAGGTGTAGGAGTGGGTAGTGGGGCAGGTGGATGTTGTGAGGTCAGATGTGAAGCTAGAAGAGAACCGAAGTGCTGTTTCCCAGACGGTCTCAGGTGGAAACCGTGCTGGGTAAAGTCCTTGGCAGTCAGGTGTGGTTGCAAATCAAGAAATGTGGTATTCATTTTTATTATCCCCGCACATTGATACTGTTATACATAATGAAAACTCTACGTGTCTTTCTTCTCCTTGTTAATGGAAGAGCCTCCGGTCGTAAATTCTCATTTTTAAGAGCGGGAAAAAGAGTGAAAATTCTCATTATTTTCATTCAATATGTATTTTGGATGTATTTCGTCAAACATGTAATGAAATTTCTCTCCTATCATATTTGGCTTTTTAAAATCTCACCATCAATTTTCCTCACAATTGTTAGAGGCGTCCCTTAGCTTTATTTACCTACTGATGTATAGAGATTAGAACTTCCATTATTAATAACTAAAAAATGTAATATACCAAAACTACTAGAAGTTACATTTCGTTTCAGCAAAAAAAAAAAAATTGTTCACAACCATTCATTTATAAAATCATTAAAATGTTCCAAAATTTGATCTCGTTAATAAAGTCAAAATAATTTCCTGCATTAACTTAAACTTTATTTCCTCAAATTCATGAAATGAAGTTTGAGTATAATAATAGAGATTTCGTAGTCCCGCTAAGAGCGTTCGTGGTCCAAGTGAAGTTGCGCTACGCTGGGGATTCGCTGTGAACTTCCATTGCTACGGACACTGCCCACCAAAGCCCCGTTCCACAATACTCACGGGATTATTCTTTTGTTCGCAGCTTCCTCCTCGGCCGTCGACGGAGGTCATCGAGGACGGGGAAACAGTAGCGGGGAGATCGTGGAATTGGGGACGTTGGGAAAAGTGAGGATGTCGTTGAAACGGGATAGAGGTGTCTTAGGTGAAGTACATAAAGAAGTCAAAACGTGATGATGATTGTGAGAAATGATTCAGAAAGTTTTATTTAAATTGAAATGCAGATAGTAATAAATAGGGATTAAATAGGATTGATTGAATAGATTTGAATTTTTTACGAGTGCCAAGGAGTTTTAAGACGTTAAGGCTCTATATGGATTTAAAATATTACAGGAAAGAAAAGCTTTAATCGTAATGATTTAATGAAAAAGCTTTAATCTTTATTATAATGAAGGGTTTGGAATTTTTTTCATCTCAATCAATTTTTTTCAAGTGCATTTAAATTAGTGCATTTTTTCTCTTGTGAAGAACATAATATAAAAAATCTGCGCATTCCAAAATATTTTTGCTTCATAAATCTATGAGAGAATTTGTACTGTTACGTAGAACGAGTCTTTATGCCATCACATTTTCATGATTGTTGATCCAATTTTAAGAAACTCTCCAAATTTACCATGGTATATGGCGCTACCCTCTATGATAACGTTATGGTAGCTTCTTCGTTCCCTGTGAGTTACAGAGCGGGAGGAAATAGGTATATTGATTCCACTCCTTCCCATTCTTTCCCGAGAAAATTGTTATTTATTCGCGGTCAGTACCTTCCCGCATCAAAATGGTGTTCACTTATCAACCAAATGCTATATTTCACATAATAAATTGTATTTCACACATAATAGGGGTAGCGTGCATGAAATAGCGAACTTACGAACAAAAACATTTTCTAACAAAAGCTACACATACACGAAGACAGAAGAATAGCAGGTGCGCTGAACTTCATGAACTACATTTTCGATATCAAATACTGCAAAATTTCTCATGTATTATAGTCCTGGAGCGAGGAATGTAACCTAATAAGCCTACGACAATATCCTAAACACATGGACGAAACGGACGGGTCCGTATCTGAAACCAATTCTGAATGTCTCGCGATTGCATCAGTAACATTGGCGAATGGTGAAGGTAGCGGAAGTGGGCAGCCCGGTACGCGCGCGCGCGCGCGCGCTCCCCGTGATTTATCTGTTTCATTATCAGGCGCGCGGCGCTTTGTGCGCTGAGAGCGAGCGGCGAGTGCGCACGCCCGCATTCATGCGTGTTCCGCCGCAGCGCCGCCGCCGCCGCCAATTGGAGCGCTGCTGTCCGGCTGCGCTACGCCACACAGCATACAGTCGTCGTCGCCGCCACCCCCGTCGCCATTGCCGCGTTTTCCTTATCGCGTACTTGACCAGCATTGCGCAGAGAGAAAGAGAGAGAGGGCGTGAGAATTGTTCTGCGGTGGCGGGAAATCCCCGCATGGATCTGAGGAATCAAACGACGCAAGAGTATCGAAAAAAAAAGAGAATGATCCGACAGGTGCTGTCCTGTTCAAATTTCAATACATTTGTTTGTTTACATGTTTAAAATACCTTTTCACAAATTCACAAAACGATCACTAAGTAAAAATGAGAAAAAGCGTATTTCTGAGTGATCATTGTATTATGCATATCCTTCGTTCGAATCGAGAGTTATGGCCTTGAGTTCATATAAAAATCCCATAGAAAAAAGCACTTTCAGTCTTTCCCGAATTTTCCAATTTTCCGGGCCACATTTCCAATTTTTCTTTCCCCAAAAAACTTATTCTGACTATTCGAACTTTTTTTTTGATTCGTCAAATTGGTCCAGTCGTTCTCAAGTGATGCGCTTACCAACGAACAGCATTTAATTTTTATTTATATAGAAGAGGATAGATTATGACACTCATGAAAAGAAAAATGGCGTATTTACTCAGGATAATTGGCCACTACTGTTTCAATAAGAGAAAATGTTTAAAGAGTTTCAAGAAATTATAAGGGAAATGATGCATGTTCGGTATCAAATATGATATAGGATAGTAGATGATGTTCGTCTTTACGCGGTGGGGACGGTCATAGAAAAATACTGAGGCATAAAAGGAAAATCCAATACAGAGTGAGTTGCATGAGAGGGATACGTTATAAAAGAGATATTAACATTGGTAAAGACTTTGTGATCAGGTACCGGGCTTAGAAGAATATAAATAAAATAATAATAAAAATAAAGTCTACCATTATATTTAAAGACTTTTTCTGATGACCTTTTATGTCGACATTGTATTCAGTATTTAACAAATACAACCTTTCGACCTTTGCTTAGGTCACCCTCGCGAGTCAATAAACATGGATCATGATTAACAAGGAGAAATTGTCGATGAATTATAAATCGATATGTTACTTCTTATGAATTTCTATATTTTTCGAACTAAACTGTATTATTTGGAGACCATTGTATATCAGAATAGCTGCACCAATGGGGGAAGGGTTATACAGTGCAGAAGCTGTCCTCGAGACTAATAATGGTTCGGAATGAAAAAGTCTGTGGGAACAAAGTTCTTTGAGAATTTAAATGTTATAATTGCAATAGATTTTTGGCAGTGAAATAGCAGTATTTTATTCTAAATTGAATTTTTAATGAAATAATGTATTGAGTTAAGAGAACCAACGGAAATGTGGCTACATTTTTTAGCACATTTTAGAGAGTTTTCAAGGTGATTCACTATTGGATTTATTTCGATTGAAGAAAAAATTGTAACAAATTAGAAAAAACAACTCCAAAATGTATTCCTCCCATAACAGTTTAGAGACCCCTTGCGAAATACGTGAGATTACGAACGCAATAGTCACCTAACGACGTTCCTGACCTAAAACAAAACAAAAAATATATATGTACGAAACCTTTGCATAAACTTCATGTTTTCTACAAACATAAAAATAAGTGAAAGAAAATGAAAACATTTTGAAATGCATAATTGCCTACGCAGATCGCACTTGCTGAAGTGAAGTAAACTCTTGCCTGGTGCATTCCGCAACCAGATTGACTGCCTCCGTAGAATAACAGGCAAGAGGAATGCACCTCTAATTAAGTGAATGGAAAGAGGGATGCCAGACAAGAAGCTGCATCGATGAATGGACGAATTCCGATGAAAGGGGAAAGCCAGTGGAAGGAATACGCTTCAACACGATGCTTTCATTTGGGATTTAATACTGGAATTCATTTGATTGTTCATTGAAACAATTCATTTTTGAATCTATTTGTATTCGTTTATTCTCTTCTTTGTTTTGAAATTTATGTTGCAGCTATGTTATTTGATGAATAAGTGATTCAAACAACATCGTGTGGTCATAGTGGTAAAGTGATCAAGTTATCAATGTTTTGGCAAGAAATTCGTTGCAGCTCGGTGTAATGATGTATTAAAAACGTCTTGTCTTGCATCCTATTCCCAGGTTTTGCGGATAATGAATGTTCTCGAATTTTTAAAGACGATCAAAAATGAGAGTTTTAATTCTTAATTTAGTCTGGTTAAAAATACACAATTTTTTTTGTGTAATCAATTTATTATTCTTAATAGAGATCTAATGCATATATAAATTTATATAACTATTTTAAAGGATATAATCAATGAGAATTAGATAATTTACATTATACTTTATTTTACAGATAATTTGAAAATATTTAAAACACAATATTGTGTTCTTTTAAGTTGCATAGATACGTTCACCTTGCGCTTCATTACAAATGTACGTTACATCATTTGTGATTCAACAAATTAGAGTCCAAGTATAATCGGATTCATTTTGAATGTTTTCCAATATTTAGAGGACACCATTTTTTGACACCTCGAATATATTTAAGTTGATTAGATATAACTAATCAGTGAGGAATTTTATTTCCTCATTAATTTCCATCATGTAAACATCCGTATGATTCGATTAAATCATGTTTCCAGTGTTTTGTGTAATAATACAAGTCATGTCTCGAAACATGCTGATTTTACGAGTGTAACTGGCAAGATCACGCTCTTATCTTGCCATCTTGCGGTCGCATAATCAATAATCCAAGAATCATCTACGCACAGTTCTAGAACGAATCACTCGCGTATTGTAGTTTGCGTGCGATTCGTTCTCTTTGATCTTGCCGAAATCCCGCTCCTTTGATGAATTGCTTACAATCGCGAATCGTGAATAATGATACATGCATTGTGAAGAAGGAAACAGGCAATAGATGCATGCCAACTACTCGCGAAATAAACACGAATCACGATTCTCTTGGTACTGTAAATTGACAAAGCGTTGAGAGAATTACGAACAAAAATGTGAAAAGATACAAATATTGAATTGAATTTTATCTATCATGAGAAATTTCGTGGAAATGATAAAGGCAATTCAAAATATTAATGCATCATAATGAATCATGGCTCAGAGAGTGCTCTGAGATGCTGATAGGACGGCTCGAACCCGTGGGATCTCCACTTATATCTCAACATCCGAACTTATTTTATTCTCATTTTATTTAAAGCTGAGTAGATCTCGAGATGATTACCGGGTCTACTTAGTTGGTAAATTTGATCGTAGCCTGAAGTGGGCTGTATCTTTTCTCTACGTGCAGTGACGAAAATATCGCGAAGCTCTATTCTCCTGGGACACATCTTAGGGTATCTTGTGCGACACTTTAACCTTTGACATAATTACAAAATAAGTGGAAATATTTTACTTCTGCATCACCTAGTAACGTCGTTGACATTACATTCTTAACAAACACATATCAAAATTTAGAAGATATTTCTATTTTTGTAGTAGTTTCGTCAACAACTTCAAGCAAGATTTTATGAAACACTCTTGTATTTGGCGTAAGGTTCGTTCAATTTTAATGATATAATTGGATAGAGTTTTTAATATTACAATTATATTACTAGCTAATTCTACTTCTATTAACAGCCATTATATTATAAAAATGAATAAATAATTTTATACTTTCACCCCTATGATGCACTAAAAGTGTACTTAATAGCTCAAAATATATAGTATTCGTCCATTATAAGGTCGTAAATCTAAAATTACTAGCTAATTGTGGCGAAAAATTTCTATTCAATTCTTCAAATCCAGAAAAGGATCATTTCGAAACTATATGTCATTTTAACTGAACATTTCAGCTATACCTCAAAAAGCCTTCTATAC
Organism: Laupala kohalensis; assembly: GCA_002313205.1. NCBI lineage: Eukaryota > Metazoa > Arthropoda > Insecta > Orthoptera > Trigonidiidae > Laupala > Laupala kohalensis. The sequence continues at coordinate 3,127,761 of NNCF01126407.1, read as the reverse complement.
AAGAGTAAGTTATCGAAGTGCAAACCTCGGTTTTAAAAACGTGATGAGATTAAATTTGTCACAAACTTATACAATGCGACCTATTTCAAAGTATTACCAACATGAATTGATGGACCCTAAATTCTGATACATTTGAACATATTTCCTTTCCGCTACTCCAAAGTAAATACAACTTTGTTAATCCCGCGTAAAAACGTTAACCCGGCGTAACCCTATTGTTAGAAATCAGTATCAAGAATCTGGAACGATCGCGAGGCTGCAGAGGTGTGAGCGTGGACGGATGTGCTATGCACCTCGACTTGTGTGTGGCATGGCGAGACGCCCGCACCAGTGGCCATTGACCGAGTCTTATCGTTACTCGCTTATTCGCGATGGGCGCCGGTGATAAAAGCAGATTGGCGCCGCACCGCCCTCGATTGCGCCGCTGAAGCCACGCGAGGTCATAGCAGTCACCTTCTCATTGGCCACACTGCCTTCGATTTGTTAAAAAAGATACGTATCGAAGTCCTAAATTTGTTAACCTCACACTATCATGAACATTATAATTATTATCAGGATATAGACGGGCTTTCTCGGTGTCGTTTGGTTGTTTGTATTAATTGGTTTCTTCTCACTCGTTTCACATTCAATTTTCTTAATCCATTTTCTAGACTTAGATCCTCTCGTCTCCACAATATCCCTCTACCATTTTATGTCCCATATGAGACTCGTTGCACAGAATTTCATGAAGTTTATGTAAATAGAATTTCAGCAAATGCAATATTTCGAACCACAAATCGAGTAATATTACTTGATACCACCACAAAAACAGTCCACCCTACCATGCTTACCATTACCCGGGGACTTTAAGAAATGTTCGGTTAAAAACGTTTCAGGTATAAACTAATGAAAAAATAGAAACAAAGTATTGACGATCACCTGACGCAGATTATTCCTGAGCCAGACTTCATTATGATACAGCTTCATAGTTTGTAGTAGGAATTAAAAATACAAGAAATGCAGTTACTGTTTTACATAAGTACGTTAACTGAGTGAAGTTAAGTCATCGTAAAATTTCTGAGAGAATCGTAGCATTGATTTAAATATGACTCTTACAAAGTCAACGTTCGTATTTTATAAGATACATTTGTTATTGAGAGAAATTGTTTAAATTGAAAGATTATATTATGAAAAAGATTTATGAAACAAGTAAAGCAACTGATTATTTAGATAACTTCTTTTCTATCATGTCATCAGCCTATAGAGTAAGTTGCTTTCAAAAATATCTTAAACAATGGTAATCAGTGTCTATTAGTCACAATTATTGAAACATATTATTGCAGTCAGGATTTAAGTGATATTTTTCAAGAAGACGTTGTAATGTCGAACCAATAGTTTTTATGAAAATTGCGATCAAATTCTCCCTTTTGTATTCATATACAAAACATGAAAGGAATTTGCGAAAGTTTCATATTGGTCTCTCGAATTGCACACTTCAGATCATGTTTCCAAAGTTTTGCGATGATATGTGGTGTCATGTAGATATATTCAGTGAGTCGATAAGACATGAACGATTCACGTTTCATGATTACATTTTTGTTTTTACGACAATAAAGCTGAAGCAATCAGGTAAATTACCGACGCTATAAGATAATTGTTACAGTTCATACTAAAACAAGATACATGACATTCTGAAACAAGAGTACGACAAGAGTTATTGAAATGAACGATGTGAGAAAAGAAAAGAAACTATGGAAGAATTTGAGAAAAGAAGCGGAAAGATCAGATAGCATATTTGCCCTCGCCACCGGAGGGCAAGGACGGGATTACCAATAGAACATTTTTGAATGTATGAACATTTGTATTTGAGTTTATTTATATTAGGTATATAATATTTATTAGTGTAAACTGAATATTTGTATACGAGCCTTGTGGTGACAAGGCGGTCTAAGCATGGCAAAAATAAATGAAAAAATATCAAAATCAATAATCACCCGTCATTATCATCACCCGTTGCCTACTCTCTCCCAGCAATCGATCTGCAGACGCATTCACTGCGGCGATTGTCAACGTTGGGAAGCTTGTGGCGTAAGAAAACACATGCGAATGCACAACACCAGGAGTGCAAATAATGTGAGTTTTATTACGTTCTATCGTGTCAGATAAACATCAAATGTCCTATTGCGCATTGCTTAATCAGCGTGGGGATACAAAAATCATGTCTTTGACAAGTACTTGTGTTCTTTAGCACAAGGAAAAAGGCTTCTCCAAGGAAAAATAAGAATAGCGAGAGTTTACTTGTGTGTACATCATATCCAGTGTCATTTGCAAGCGAATATTATGTAAGCAAACGATTATTTCATATCAAATGAATATTTTATTGTTACAGTAACGACTTCTTGAGACTTCATTCTTACAACACTTTATTTTAAAATATTTTTTTCTTCTTTTTCTAAAGTTAAGAAATTAATTATACAAACAGAAAACCGGGTGAAAATTTGTAGTTTGTCAAAGAAATACATATTTCGAATACTTAGCATGGTTAAAAAAGTAGAAGTGACAAATAGCTACACCAAGCACGGGAAAAGATATTTAGATAAACAGATCTGGAGAACTTGTTTGTTTATTTATGCTAATGAAAGCTGTATATTTACATTATTACGTAGTTAAGTAGTTGAATATAAATAGGGATCTTTAAATTAACATTGCAGATGTCTGATAAAAAACAGTTAGAATTTTCACTCTTTATTTTCATTAAAATAGTCACCCGCGCATCTCATGCCAAGTACGAATATTCAGGTATTGTCTCTTCACAAGTATTGTTACAAAATCAATCGAAAGGTTTAAGATTACACATTGACATTGAAGACTGAAGAACCATTAAAATATTTCAGAGAATCAGTATTCCATTTATTTCACAAAATACTTGGCAAAACATGAAGTGAAGCATCCAAAATCATTTAACTTCTTCACAAAATCCTGTGTGAACATTGAAACAATTTTAATTTTATGTACGACCTTCTATGATTGTAGACGAAAATATTGTTTTTTGTTACTCTTTTATTTGTTATGGAACGAACAAGAAAGTACGCTGTAAAATATATATTGTAAATGTATAATGTTTATTATATGGGTTACAACCTGAAATGGGGAGTCATATTATTACAACTGTGGCTCTCTGGGAAATAGTGTTATGATATTTGGACAAAAAGACGTCCTTAGTGAAAATTTCTGGCATCTGTTAAACAAGGTATGAACGTTGGCAAAGATGTAAATAATTTTACATTCAAGAGCAATAAATTACTTGTAGCTTCGTTCTAAAAGAACAGAATAATTCGCAAAACAGCTAAATAAGTAAATTATTAAAATACCGTATTTTATTAAAACTAAAATTCCGTGTGATTTTTTAAAATGAAAATGCACGAACTCCATTTTAACTTCAGTCTGTTACGTAGAACTTTAATTTTGCTCACTTCATGAAATGCTTTACATCCATGAACTCTCATTGGAAATCAACCCGACGAATATCGGGAATCATCAAAATCCGTGTACACAAGGTATTACGCCATGCTTCCATTTTCATTGGAGGTATTACACTGTTGCAACCCGATTACAACTGTGTGGACAGATAATACTCGACAGGCATGCATACGTTAAAGCACGTATATTGCAAGGTCATGAAGTAAGTCACCTGTGGGATTCATTAAAATAAAATTCTTTTTCGTGACAAATTTTTATGCTTTTGTATACAAAAGTTCTTTTAGTAAAAATAAATAAATAAATAAATGATATGAAAATGTGAAAATTAACGTTGATTCGACAAGTTAAACAGACTGAATGGAATTTTTTAGGGCAGTCAACCTACTTGTTAATTCCTGAATGTACAAATGACAATATTTGAAACAAAAATTAGAATAATAAATGTTGCAAAAATTCATTGAGCGAGGGATAAAATTAAAAGATAAATTTTAGTTTTGAAATTACACTGGGGATTGCGGAAATGTTAATAATGGTTTAATTTCTGTACACAAAGATAAAAACTTAATATTTATCATTATCACCAGTCAGTGGCGGATTTAGACCGTAATCAAGAGGGGGGGAAGCTAACCGGTGACCATTCTTGTTTAAAAATTATGGTTTTAGAACCCAAATTTTATAAATATTTACTTAAATGAAATCCATCAAATAAATAATTAACAATTAACAATCTTATATTATTAATAACATTAACAATTATTTATTAAAGTTATTAACATGGTATTATTAGTTTTAATAATGTATTATCAATTTTATTAATCTGGTATTATTAATTTTATTAATTTGGTATTACTAATGAGAATAACAATTATGAACGTGGTAATAGGTTAAATTTGTAAAAGTAAATATGCCATTTATCAACTTCGTTTTTATCTGGTAAGAGTTCAGGCCCATTGTGGGGTGGGTTGTAGCCCCCTTAGCCACCCCCCACCCCCACCTCATAAATCCGCCACTGTCTCCAGTCAATTGTCAACTTCGTGAAACAACTGCACGAATTTATGACGGTAAATTTATTTATAGAACTTAATTAATTTGGCATCAACTGTCCTCGTAAGTATTGCGTTAAAAGAGAAAAGGAAAAGTTATTGATATAGAATGATAATTCTAATAGCGAGAATTACTCAAAGTGGATGATTGTTATCACTTCAATTCATTACACAATTCAGTTAGGATAAACTCCAACAGAAGTCAAATATAAAAGACATAAGCTACTTCGAGTACGCAGCATTTCAACAAAACCTATTCACGGCCACTCCATCACTATTTCAAAACACTCACTTCTGCGTTAATACTTCATGAAGTATCGTATCGAGCGACAACACGTTCAAATCCTGTAAAACGCTAAAAATATCAATATTTTTCCATTTCGTGAATGTTTCAAATTATACCGTTTCACATCCGCTCCACATCAGTATTCACTTTTCTACATAGCGTAATGAAATGTATTGTTATTTCATGGGGTTTTAATTAAATTTACACAAAAATGGTTCAATTATTAAGCATCCTTTGTCGCATTGATTAATGGCGCGTTCTTTTAGTGAGTACACTAATAAATAGTCTTCTAACTGTGAAAACGAAGAAAGTCTTATTTGATCGCGTTATTATGTATAACGTGAATAATTTTGTTTGAGGTACATTAACAAACATTTTATGCAAAATGTCTTTTACGCTGAATAACCATATTTATTGAAATCCTTGCGTTGACAAGACTTAATCGATAAATTCTTTCTATTATTATTTCCCATTTCGGTCCATTCTGAGAAACGTTCATTGGAAAAGAGAATCTGAAGAGGGAGATCACTGAGCATACAAGGCATCTTTTGAGGAGAGAGAGCGTCGAGGCATATCCAGGGAACGCACAGCAGACCTTCTCCAGGAAGGACGTGAGGCTAGGCCGCCCAGGCCCCGCGGGTGCGCGGTGAGATGGTAGGGGTGTACAAAATACTACAGAGTCTCAAAAACAAAAATTTGACTCCCTATCCTACACGCTTCGAACATCGGTACAAGAGGAATTCGTTAGGCTTCTTTGAGGTTTCCATCAATCTCTTGCGAGCGGTATTTGTTGGCTTAGATACAAGTTGCTGTCAACTACATATGGTGTGGTACTCAGTCGTTACATTATGTAAAACATCGCCTACGTGCTTCAGAAGGTTCTTTAATAAAATTCTTCCATGGAGAGTTTCCATCTATCTTCAATTACATAACTTATACATGATATGTTCTATAATGAATATGTTATGTCACAAAATAACATTAAACTTATTTTTTTGGATCTCATAAAACATTATAGAAAAAATAACGACGAAAACGAAGTCAAAAATTTCAACACCATAATAGATTTTTCGAATTTTTCTTTGTATTCCACGAGGCTGAAAATATGTTTCTTTTTGTAAATTGTAATCTAACAAAACATGAAAATGATATATTCTGTATCAGTATAAATATTTTGTTTGTCTCCAAAATAACTAGTTCATATAACAAGTGGCTTTGAGAGAGAGTATTGAGAGAGAGAATATACATTGTGAGATACATTTTCTCGTAACAACGAATTAAATTCTTTTAATGCCATTAAGAACTGAATAGTGAATTCATGCAATGAAAACGTTTCAGTTGATAAAATCAAGTAAATAAACAAATGTGTTGGACCAACAGCATTATACAAGGAAATCAAAATGACACATATTTACATGCGTAATGAGAATCATCGTTCATTATAAAATTTTGCAAATATATTAATCAATTTCTTAAAAATATTACTTAGTAACGAAAACTTATTTATTTTAAGTGTTTATAAAATACGGCACTAGAAGTTTTGAAAACACATGACAGTTTTGAAAACACTTTGTAGATCCTTAACGCAAGGTTACATATAATTAATAATATTTGTAATTAAACAAAAACAATTTTACGCTTCATTTAAATCATTTTTTCTTGTTTCAGTGAGAGACCATCCTTGTGGAACTAACTAATACATCGTACATCATTGCCGATCAGTGGGTCAACCAAAGTAGCTGCACTGAACGACCGTATAAGCTCCACACCCCTGTCTGATGGCGGTGATACGGCGCTACCGCGCGCCCGGCTACCGGGGCCCCACCGTCGCGATGGACGCGCTGATACAAAGCGGAGCCTTCGCTTCTGCCGCCCCCACCCCCGCCCGCACTCCCACCCCCGCACTACCACCTTCACCTCTTTCACCCTTGTGACTGCTCAGCCCTGTCCCTGACACCGAACACTACCACAATAACTTCACCGCATTCACATATTGAGTCCTCAATTTCTCTCTATTCCGTCACGACTATTCCATACACTGCTCTCCGTTCGGGATCTGTTGCTTGTACTTGGTGAAGCGTCTTCCTCAACTCTTTTTCCTTCTCCCAGCTCCCTGCATCCACTGCTTCATCGTCGTCACCACCGTCTCTTCATCTTCCACTTTGCCGCTGCTCCCCGTCGACTTCTGTGTTCAAAAGGTGAGATGCGACCTTGCCCTCATCAATATGGCCGCTCCTCTGTCCATTCGAGGTCCTATATACTATACACCACTTATAAACTTAGCTCCTGTCAGATTAAAGTCTGAGATTTACTGCTCATTTTATTAGTTACCCCATCTCATTTACAAATAATGCACTTTCCTCGTTATTAAGAATTTGTTACCCCATCTCGTTTCAAACAAATAATGCACTTTCCTCGTTATTAAGAATTTTGCTGGTAATACATTATAAATTATAAATGCTGGTTTTACATTATAAATTAATGTAACCGTATGAAACGCCGTAGTGGAAGTACTCAATGCAAACAGAGGTAGAAAATGTTGAAATGCAATTTTTTGTGTAATTTGATTTGCTACTTACAGTTTTGTACTACTTTCACATTTACTAAAACTATAAAGTGAAAAGAGAGAGAGAAAAAAAAGATTTAATAGTCTATACGTACCACTTACATTAAATTATAGTTTTTATATAAAAGTAAATAACTATTTAATCATATTTTTCAATCTGAAACCACAATAAGTACATGTTACTCTGTTTATTCTATTACATCGTTCATTATATAATGAAAATAAATAAATAATTAAAAGCTCACGACTCTATGATGAACGAATACTATATTAAGTACAAAACGTTTCGACATTGTGTTGAAGTCGTCGTCAGATGTTACAAACTGAAACAAGAAACATAACAACAATTGAATATGATATTAAACACGAAGTATGATTACAAAAAAGCAGAAACTACACAAACGTGTTATAATATTGTATTATAAATACCACGTAGTATTTCTGTGTCTGCGTAAATTCAAACTCTCCTGTGTTTTTTATAATTATTATTTATCATATTTATTATAATTAATGTTACTATTTATCATTTCTGATATGCTACGTTTGTCATAATTAACTTCTTTGTCCAATGTTTGTGTAATTTCTGGTTTTCTTGTAATCATATTTTGTGTTTATATTTACGATTAATATCATGTTCTGTTATAATAATAATAATAATAATAAATTTATTGTCAAAAAACAGTACAAACTGCGTATGACCACGTGGAGGAAAAAAAAACTAATTTACTCTCCGGAAGCAAGCAAGGGACCATCCCATCAATTCCGATCAAGGACCCTAAGGCAGAGGTGGATTCAAAAATTCCTAGATAAGATAAAAAGTTAGTTGCGAGTTATAATACTAATATAATGCCAATATGTTTGTAATTTAACGCAAAAAATTTACATGTACAAATTATTATCGAACTATACATTATTCTGAGTATAGTGTTTACAAATCATAAGAATTGAAATAACACTAAATTCACGATTTATTCTTACAACAAAAATTCCCCTAGACAAAACCTAGAGAACTTGTATAAGAAATCCGACTCTACCCGAAGGAAATGTTTCTTGTTTCAGTTTGTAACATCTGACGACGACTTCAACATAATGTCGAAACGTTTTGTACTTAGTATCTCAAAATATATAATATTCGTCCATCATGGAGTCAAAAGTCTTAAATTATTTATTTATTTTACTCTGTTTATTTATGCCGAATTCAGATATTTTAGTTATTTAATTTTTTCTACGCTAATACTACCTGAAGGTGTTTCAGATTCAATGCGTATTTTGAAACACTATCATCTTTCCATCTGGTTATGAGAAATTTTCATTGCAAAGAAGAATATCAAAGAAAAATAGATCAGAACATTTCAAACTAATCTGAGTTTGAGTTCAATCTTATAAAAACTAATTCAATCAACTTATTAATAAAAGTGGTCAGAAGAAATATTAAAAATACATCGGGAAGTGGAAATAAATTATAATTGTAATGAAAATATGAAATTGAAGAAACTTGAATGCAATACAATCTTATGACAAGACGTTAATTTAACGACTCATAGTATAACTTCTAAATTTATGAAGTCAAGTTAAAAGTAGATTACGACAATTTCAGTGCGTATTGTAAACAAATAATTCATCAACAAGTTGTTGAAAGCATTGGGATAAAATCATCCACCAAGTTTTATGTCGAAGAAACAATAATTAATAACTCGTATTTAGAATTATTACTTAGAATATCAACGAATTAAAAAAAAAGACGCTAAATAAAAGAATATCGCTAATCGTTCCGACATAGGCACAGTATTTATTTGAGGAAAGTAATTCTCATATGCAGTTTTTGAGTTATTAACGAACTATCAGACTACCTTTCTACATTTAAAAACTGTACGATTCGTTCTAAAATAAAACGAAACATAAAATTATGTACTACAGATACTTTGAGTAATGGTTTGATGAAATCAGATTATTTTGAAAGTGCTGCTCATTCTGTGACAGATATTCCAGTATTATTGAAATAAAATGATATAGTCACCTGATTCTGTAAAAATGTAGATTGCTTTAGGATACAAAATAAGTTATGAAAACCCAACAAGAGGTGATCACATAATTTAAGTCTTGTAAAGCAAACAAAATCTAGAAGCTTTTGACTGGCTAAAAAGGTGTCTGTGTGTTAACTATTTAATATTATTAAGGATAATTTATTCAAAAAGGTATTTCTCTACAACCTAACAAACTATTATAATGATAATTGCTATCGAAATAAATCAGAAGAGGATGACGTGTTCGTTGTCAACGATAAATCAGTTCAACAATAGCACGGTCTGTGGTATTTCATAAAACTAGTTGCATTCAATGCTGGATAGAAATTTCTCATTTAACACATTAGTTCTCTGATATTAATTACTAGTATAAATTAATCACCAAACTAAAATTTAATTTTGGAGAAAACATAACAGGTTAAGTCGTGTATGCTATCACTATAATTATTAATGGTCCAAAAATACACAAGACGAAACTCTTACACGTTGCACAAATATCTTTTCGGGAAGTGGCTTTCACGATTCATGCCTAGGAATATTTCCGGTTCTTATAGACCGAAAACCGTATCTTAAGAATAACTGTAATGCTCAGAATTCAGCTACAGAAATTATCATTGACGTTTACTCTTTTCCAGAAACCGACCGCAAATGACTTTCTACTCCTGATGCGAAGACCCGCAAGGATCTACCACCAGCTCCGAGCAATGGCACTGCCCGTCTTCAGCATCGCCGTCGAGCAGAACTCATTCAACGACCCGCATAGTGTTCGGACCTCTACTATTAGTTCGGGATGCGAATGGGAGATATCTCCCGCAGAGAACTCGGCGAGTGCCGGAGTGCAGTGTGTACCAGGCGTTGAGTGCAGTGCGGTGAAATGCAGGTGCCGGACCGTGAAGTGAGGGTGAAGCCGTCGACTCGCGCGGATTTGTTCTTCAACGCGGGAGGGAAAGAAAGAGGAGGAGGAGGATAAGGAGATACTGCGGCGCAGGACGGCGAACCGAGACGATGGTGAGTTCAGAAAAAAAGAACTTTCTTTCTTTAGAAGTAAAGTTGTAGAGAGAGACTAATAACGTTTTCCATTTACTGCTCTTAGCGTGCAATGGTGCACCCCGAGTGCAAAAATGCTGTTCCATTTGACAGAAGTTGCATCAGTGCGGGGATATGGTTGTTCCATTTGTCTATCGAGATGCGCTCTCCACGCACTGAGAGCAACCGGACTTGTTCTAACAATTTCCTCAGAGAAGGGATTACACTGGACACGGTTGAGGTTAGGTTAGCTGTGGATAAAGGATATCACGAGTTTATTGCAGATATTGTCTTCGTCTGAAAGCTCCTCAGATGAAGAGCAAGAGTTGTACGTTTTAGAAGTACTTTCCAAAAGAGAAAGAATTATTATATAATGATGGACAGGTCACTTACATTACATACCATGAATACGAAAAGGCTATTTGTTGATATATTAGTAATTGTTTATATTTACGTAATAGTTCTTTTCACTTTTGCGGCTAACAATGGCCACGCCCGAATCGTACTTTATGTGTGAAGTAAAGATATTCCATTTACTTGTTAGAGTGAGGAACTCGCGTGGAGCAATGACTTATTTCTCCGTAGTGATAGTGGACACTCAGAGCAGTGAATGGAAAGCGATATAAAACATCGGCAACATTTATACAATTAGAGGAGAAGATTTCATCCGTGGAATTGTTTATATTTATTGATGCATTACACATTTTTTGGATTCCTAATACTCAGTGCCGGTGTTGTGGGGAAAGGGATGCCCTCAATACTTCATTTTATTTGCGATCCTTGTCTGCACAGCACGGACACGACGGCCATCCAGCGGACGGAAGATTAATACATCGATAAACATTAACAGTCCGAAAAATCTGCTTTCTTTAATCACGAATTAAATGTAATTTTTGCTGCATATTTTTTTTGCCACTACATATGAAAAAGGTGAAAATAGTGTCTTAGTTTTATATTTTCATTTGTAAAACTATTCAGCTAATATAATGTAAAGTAACATCACTCCTTTCATGCATTGTCGTTTTGGTGACGTTCAAGAGGTTTGGGGTGCTGAACTGCGCGCTGTTCTCAATGTACTCTTTTAAATGATTCAGGTTATTGGTCATCCCAAATTGTAATCGGAAGATTATTGGAACCTCTTGATTTTGAGGACAGTATTAAAATACATCCTCTAAATATACTTGCTTGAGTTAATCCTAAATTTTCAAAACAGTTTATCGCTTTGGCGGTTGCTAAGTTTCATCTGTATGGAAACATTTAACTCAGAAACATTTTTAGGAATTTTTTTTGTTTCAGGAATATTTATTTACTACGTTCCTTTATGATCAATTTGCCCATTTTTTAGTAACTTTCATACGTCATACAGTCCAGGTAAAATCTTTCAAATAATTTCATAAATTGTTTCAGAAAAAATATTTGGTTGAAAAATGATATATTATTAAAATTTTATTGCGCTATTAGCGAGCTAGTTTATTTTATAGGTGATTGGATCAGGGCATTGAAGATTACGTGGAGTGAAGAAAAAAAATTGTTACGGCTAAACAAGAAGTGTATCAGCTTTGTTTACGTCGATATCATTTTTTGAAATATTCCTTCACTGAGCTGGGAGAGCTACTTAAGTAGCAAATTAATGAAGCCACTTCCTTTCCCGCGAATTCTTCCAAATCTGCTACTTTCCGGAGGATAGATAGTAGAAAATAACATTTTCCTTTCATTCTGGATTACCTACCCAAACCTGTACCAATTTTTATTCACAGAAAGTACTACAGAGATTATCCATGAGTGACCCATTGTGATAAATTTTGTACGTTCCAAAATGGTATACGCCCCGGTATCATCGAAATTATTTTAGCTGCTTTCGAAAACCGGAGTTTTAATCAGTTTATTGTTTGGATATAGGAGGATCAAATGTGTGTTGGTATATTCTTAGGGTATATTGAGATGAGAAATATTTATCGTCCAAGATCATACTAAAATCGTACCTCCTCTATTGGAAGCGAGATGTCCGCAACGCCCGCAGTATCTTCGTTTTCCCCTCCACCTCCCTCCACTTGGTCACGCAGGGTGCGGTCGGCGGCGGACTGCCGACGGCCGTCGTCGCGACGCTGCCCGCCGCCGCCTCCCGGTAGCACCGCTGCCTCCGACGCCACCGCAGCAGCATCGGGTGGGCCACGGTCGGCGTCGCCTCAAGGCTCTGCGGAGGCCGCGGGGCAGCAGTAGCAGCGGCAAAGACGGGGAGTGTCAAGGCGGGGAGAGTATGAGAGGACGGGGGGTCTGCAGTGAGGCCGATCGTTGCGGCGGCGACGGTGGCAAGCGGACGCTGTCGGATTCCGAGCACGTCGCGGCCCGTAGCCCCGCGGCCTCCGACGGCGGCGGCGGCGGCAGAGGAGGGTAGCGAGCGGGTGGAGACGCCGGTGGGAGGGAGAGAGACAGCCCCAGCGACGGCCGAGAGGTTTCAAGGCGAGCGGCGACGCCAAGCGGGGTGGAATTGCTTTGGCGGGGGTGGATGGAACAACCCTTAGGCGCGCAGGGGGTGTTGCAAGGAAGGAGACTTGGTGGAGTAGACCGAGTCTTGCTGATGGAAGAAAATGCAGTAGCACGGTCCACGGGGATGGTTGGATGGTGGTGAAGGGGAAGGGGTGCAGAGTAGCCTTTGTAGATATATACTTGGTTGATTTCATTCTCATAGCTTCATTTGTCTTGCGTATTATACTCTCGATAAGGTTAGAAATGTTGGACACATAATGACTAAACGCAACAATTAAATATTACCCTTCGTTAATTCATTAAGGAGAGAACAGGTTTGGATGTGAGATCCAAATCCGGAGAGAGGAAAGGATTTTTCTAAACCTTGGATGTGGAATCTCAACTTTTGGATGAAAACTTTTTAACATTTTGATGTAGCATCGCAACCACACAGTATCCGAACTATAAGGTTAGGATGCCATATCCAAAGTTTTGGAGAAATCCTATCCATCCTTTGGATTTGGATCTCATATTCAAACTTATGGTTCTCGCATTCACAGAGTTTCCTCTGAGCGTTTTATGTATAATGGTCAAAATTGTATTATTACGTAAAATCGTGGGTAATATTTTTGCTTTGAATGAAGAAATCTAATACTGCATCGTATGTTGCACGGTATAACAAGACAGTGCAGTGATTTTCGGACGTCACTACCCGTTAATATATTTTTTCATGATGGAATGTTGCAATTCAGTTGGCAATTGTGTCAAAAATATGTTTTAGATTCATCCAAACCCCCGATTTTCTCAATATTTTGTCTGTTAATAATCAAGCACTATGTGAGTTCTCTTGCCACAATATTAATGTCACACAAAAGAAACTTATCGGTGTACAGAATATTTTACCAACTCCTGATGAGGTTTCCTTCCTTTAGAACGTTTCCTCTTTTTCTTGTTTTCAATTTGCAGAATGTTATGATATCAATGCACGTTAGCAGCATGCAATTATTTTTATTAGCTATTAACAATATGGAGTCTTAATTAAAAATATGAAATTTGTTTTGATTCATTTTCAGTATATTTACGTTTCCAAGGTAATTATATTCGTGTGCTTGACTGCGAATAATGTACCACAAAAATGAGTTGTTAAATTTTTTTACAAAAGATGAACTCAGATAGGAAAACTGTGATTAGTAAAAATTACAGAAAAAAATTTAAATTTAGAGAGAATTGTTTAAATTTTCTTCTTCTTTAAGCAATCTCATAGTGAAAAAAAACAAAACCCGCGTTTGTATGAGCACTCTACAACTGCTTTGGGTTACATACTTTCCAGGTGTAAATACATGTTACTCCTTGTACATGTATTTATAAACAGTCTGAGGTTAAACTATCTAGAATTCAAAACGTTGGAAACCACAATTTCTGTATAGAAAATCGTAGGTTAGAAGAAATCAAACTTTGCTTTGTGATACTGCTGAGAGAAATAAAAGGACAATAATCACAACCTATTAATAGGTAGATACGAGAGGTCATTTAACGGCTAAGGATCATACTTGGTGACCATTAGTCTCGCGAGTGTTGTGTAGCTACCCAGTAGCGCTAAGCACTCACTATTGGGGGATAAGACATGTCCAGACATACATCAACTTTCTCTCTATTTAGTGCAGAATTCGTTCGTTTTAAATAGGCCCTACCTATTTTTACAGCATGTTTGTTTCAATATCTTGGTATGCTTCTAAAACGTTTTTTGTCCATTTGTTTCTGTCTGTTTTATAATCTAATCTATATATCGTGCATTGTTAGAGTACTTTTACACAAACATCTATAGCAGACAATATCTAGGAAACAAAAGTCATTATCGACCAAAATTTTTCTTTGAAAAAATTAAAAATACCAGTGAATTTAAATAAGAACCTTATTGACTCCTAGGTTATGACGTAATTGTTGGTAAAATATCTCAAAACTCGTAGGTAAGATTTAGTTATTTTGCTTAGATTTTAAGTTTCAATTATTCTTCACTTTCTCGTAGTGTAAAGAATTCAAATGTGTACAGATTTTAAAGATTGGACTTAAGATAGAAGATTTGTGTTATAATGTCACAAGAACTGAGATAAAATCTCAATTGGAAATAAAGTTACTTAAACATACATCATAATATTGACACCATGACAACCAGGCTTGATAAATCTTGCTCTTATCTGTTCTTCAGTGGTGTATCACCTCTATTTTTAGAGGTACTTCCCCTCGGATGCACTACAATGACGTGGTTAATTTTTCCTACAATATGAGGACACTAATATTCGATCTAACAGTAAGATTATAAGAAATTACTTCATCCCAGTTTGTACCTAACCTAGGAGAGATTTACACATTTATTTCTTCTGGTAGTGTCGTTTAGAAAAAAACAATTCTCCATCAGGGCCGGCAAATCTTAAAAAGAGATATCCAGTGAAAATGGCACGTTTCTCACTACGGAGTGCGAGTACCATGACAATGGAAGCAACAATAACTTGGAAGAGATCTTCACTCCTTTACCGCCCAGAGCGCTCGAATCGCTCTTCTAATGGCATTCAGAATTACCGTCCTCCTAGCAGATGAGAGCGTCGGACGCTGTCTTGTTACATTTTAACCGCCGGCTGCACACTTCCACGTTGTTCTGCGATTCTTAAAAGAAGGTTTAGAAGCATTAGACGCGCCTAAGGACGGAGACGAGTGTGATGGGTATAGATTTGTGTGGGAATGAGCTCTCGTTGTGGGTTTAAGCATACGTTTGATCGCGCGTTGGTTCTTGTCGCAGGATACGGGTGGTTGTTATCCAATTTCGATTGATCTGGTTCCTTCTAAATGGCATGTGCCGGGTTGGTTATTAATTAGTAATTTGGTGAGTGAATGGGTGCTTCTTAGGCAAATAGTTGGTCTAATAGTGCGGTCAGTGTGGGTTCTTTTGATTTGTGAAATAAAAAAATTCCAGAAGCTTTCGTTGAAGAAATGGGAAAGAGGAAAGACGAAATTGAAGATTTCTGTTTTACTATCCACATTGTTCTGTATAAATTTAAAAAATAAAAAAATATTAAAAAGTAACGTTGAATTTATTGTTTATATAAATTAAATTTTAATTCAGTGCAACAAGTTTTCAAATTTAATAAGTATATAATTTTCCATCAATAAAAACATTTTTGTATTGAGTGATACGAAGTACACTACACCAAATTACAACATTTTGAAGTTACTATCTGGTAAAAGTACGAAAATGTCTTTCAAATACCACAAGATTTTAGAGGAGTTTCAGAATTTCTTGTGGGGACGATCTAAGTTCCTTCAGATTCATCAAGGATGAAGAAAAACAAATATTAAGAAGAATGAAGTTCCAGAGTAGATTCTTCCTTCCTAGCATTATTCTTTTTTAATCCAATTTCTTTTCTCCTCCGCATCTGAACACAACGTGGTTTTTGTGATAGACTCAAGCTTTTCAATAAGTGATGTGATCATCAAGCAAATAACACGCACAGTTTTCGAACAGACTATTATGCACATCCTCATTCTTTATTATACCTTGTCAGATTCATTATTTTTTGTTGTGAATGTAGACCTCACCGATTCTCCATCTGACCTCAATCCTATCTTATCGTTTTTGATCCCCGGCAATGGTATTGGTGACTTGAAAGGACATAGTCTTCTCAGGTAGAGTTCTTTTCATTATTCCGTATTTCTTTTAAATGAGTTCAAAAAGTAGAAAATCGCAATGCCTTGGTTCTTATTCACAATTCAGTTGTCATTAATCTTAAAGAGGCCAAATTTTGGTCAGTGGAGTTTGGAGGTGGAGACAGTGTGACTTACGACACTTCTCAGAGAGACTTTATTAGAGACAAAAATACTTAACGTCTTTTAAAACCATGAAAAGAGAATTTTGCAAAACAATTAATAAAGAGTAAGAACTATTTGTTTGAAACCAATAGTTGTAACATTAATTTCTTTCGTGTTATAAATATTTGATTTTTAAATACACCTATTTTTAGTATTGGTACTGAGTTATAGTTAGTTTATATACAATTTACGTAACTGAAATAAATGTGAAGAACCATTACACAGTACTTTCTTAAGTTTATCGAATGATAACTTAATTTATCGGTAAATAGCTTTCGTACCGCGTTCGTTTGATATCATTATACATCAAAAATAAAGAAATGACTATTTTAAAAAAGAAAATAATGAGAGAATTTCACTCTCGAGGAAAAATATAGTTTCATTTCTCTGAGATCGAGGGAGTAATGGAAAAAGTAGAGACAAACTAGTATATCAAACTCATAGTAAAGAATATGCGCTGAACTTTTTATTACACAACTTTTTCATTACAAGTTTTAACTTCATTATCAAACTTTTCATTTCTTTTGGAGTGGGAAAACTATATGATACCTATACTTTAATAATATTAGTGACAAGCTACGAACGGTGATTTACTTTTATATATTACGCATTACGTCTGCGTATATAATTAATGAATTTGAATCGACCAAACTAAGCAGACAATTTTCTTAAATTTAATAAAAAAATTAATTGTTCATTCAAAAAAATTGTTTATTAAGTTCACATTCAGTGAAGAAATTTATCTGCTTATTTGGTTGATCTCAATTTATTACTTTTATATACCCAACCGTCATGCGATACATTTTTTGTTGGTAAAAAAATTGATTATAAGAATATTTTAAATATTAATAATTTTTTCACACGTATCCCGTACTTGGAAAAATGTTTTGAATGCCACAATTATTTCCAATCAGAATACATCATTGTTTTCTGCAAATTTTTGTGTACATCTACACGAAACATCGTGAACACTGGCGCGCATCTAGACATTATCGACGCGGCATCTCCCGACCACAGAGAGTGGCAGTGGCAGGGGCAGGCAGCATTTGGGAGCTTTTGGCCCACTGAGCAAACAATTTCACGCCGTTCGCGTGGATATTGTACGCGGTGGCGGCGGCGTCGTCGTCAGCGGTAGCCGGCGTCAGTGGAGGTAGTAGCAGTAGCAGCTGTGCAAGGAACGCCGCCGTCCGTCAAGGGAACTCTGCTGCTGTAGTGAGGGGGTGAACAGGGGTGAGAATTTGGGAGGGTGCACTGAGGGGTGAAACGGTGGTGGATAGGAGCGGTGATGCTTGATATGATAAGTATTTTGTAGGGACGAAGTTAGTTCAGTAACAGAATAAAACAGTAATTAATAATATTCGGAAACTTTTTACTGAAATTTCTGTATTTGAATCAAAATGAAATTTAGTCTAAATCGTATTCCTAATCCCAAGAAATATGACTGTTAAATATTCAGTAGTTTTCGAGTAATGTAAGTTCAAACAAAGTTCTTGAAAAAGTCACCGGAAAAAAAACTTGTATTAAATCTGTGAAAAGAACTGATTAAAGGAATTCTGTACTTTACGTACAAACATTATGAAACCACTAACGTCAATGAATATAATTTTTACTAGATATTTATGACGATTTGAGAAATAATATTTGAGCAAAATCAGAGAATTCTCAAGATATGGATGCTCAGCTAGTAATTGTATAAACGAGATATCTATGTGTCTGGAACATTTATTATTTTAATAAATAGAACTTTAAAATATAATTCATTTGATTCTAAACTATTTCTGGTTTGAATGGTATACGTGTATGACTCATTTTTTAAAATCAAAACTTCATCAAAAGTAGGGTAACCAACATATTAGTTTGGCAATATGTAACAGACAATGTGATCATGGTTACATTCTTTGAGCGACCTGAGAATACAAAGATTCTACTTACTCGACAACCCAGTTATCAGGTCTTTTGCTCGGTAATTAAGATACAAATCAATTTAAACACTATAGTTTACCTAAGTACTTCCTTGACAATATAAGTTCATTAATTTCAGAGAAGAGAAGCATTACGCTATACATTACAAAGATGGTAACGCAATGTCTAGAACATCAGGTCAAATCAGCCAGAGCTACCCCCGTCCAGTAGTAACCTCGAGGTTAGCTGCGCAGATGGCGTAGTCACTAGGGCTACCTGCACGCACCTCTCCGTACCCCTCACTGCCAAGGCCACCCAATTGACCCTATGCGCGAGCTTGCACTACCTCGCCAAGTCTCCAACGCCCCAATTCAACTCTCTGATAAGCGAATGTTGAACTGTAGAAAATGTTATATCAAGATCTTTAGAGTACACGAGAAAAGTCTGATTTAATTACGTTCTTTGAATGCATATCCCATGGTTTATTGAACATTACTTTTATAAAGGATGATTTATCATGATAAAATAAATAGTTTCAAAATACTTAACAGAGCAGTAGTAAGTCTCGACATTCTCAAAATCCAATTTCATAGTACTAAGAATAGATTTGATATTTGTTTGGAAGCGGAAAGAGCGTATACCTGTTTTCATTAACGTTATTAAAATTATGTTTGTTAGTGTTATAAAAATTTTGTATATTCGTATGTTAATTCACAGATCTAGCAACTCGTTCATTGTAGGCAACCGAAGATAACAAATTGATACGAATTCAATAATCAAAATCTCCCTCGTTATAATACCTACACTTTTTGCGATGGTTTTGTGTACAATAATAAATTAACGTGTGACAATACCACCACGGTCGAACAGAATTTGTCTACATAAGATATAAAATGAAGTCTTTCAGGCATATTTCAGATCATTTTAGTTTTTATATCAGACCTCATTTAACATATATTCCAGGTCATGAAATAACATGTCTAGAATATCTTGTATATGCAGACGTAAATACAAGATGGTAGTAAGAAATTTGCTCTAAGATGAACGAGCTGTTGATAAAAATGACGCCTACTTTTTAAAACTACCCTGTTTGCAAGGTGTGAAACACCTCCTATTCTATTGTCCGTTTTCATTACAAGCGGCACACTTTCGATTACACACCTACCAAGTTCAAACAGGGATCACAGGCGGCTAGAGACAGGTATAAAGGATCGATTCCCACTTCTTCAGTGACACACAAAGGGCGCTAGGCAAGGCGGCAAGGCGGCAAGGCGGCCCTTTCGGTCGCCGGAAGGCCCTGCGTCCTCCAATTAACCCGTCAATTACGAGCTGCGAAAAGCCTTGAGGACAGCGTCACCGCGTTGTTTGTTAGGGATATCATGCACCTAATTTTGGGAGCAAGGATAGTCAATGAGTGTGGGAGAAATGGGTGGGTTCAAAGAAAAGGGGAACAATGAGTGAATGGGTAGTAATACCATTCAAACTTCGTGGTTCCTATCTCAGCTCAACTACCTTTAGCTGACAGGTTTTTCAGAAAAAAATACCTCCATTGCAATGCGGTATACAGCGATAGAACTTATCATTTAGTGGACTGGGAATATAAGTCAGGACGTTAAATGAAGAGAAAATTGATGTAACTATGTTGCCAAAATATTTTACTTTGTCTCAGATGTAACGACTTTCATTAATAGTGAGCGAAAAAACATTACAAGTTGATATGAATTTAGTAATCAAAATCTTCCTTGTTATAAATACCATAACACAGCAAAAATATTTTGTCACAATTTAATAATATATAATAAATAGTTATGTTACTCCACGAGACTTATTTAATTCTTCTATAATATTTGAAAATGAAATTTCCGTGATACAGAGTGATTCAAGTAGCTCGACGCATAATCGAGTGACATCAACCTAAAGATACTGAAAATTATTGTCTATTAATGTAAATTCTCTATTAATGTTAGGTTTTAATTCCAAAATCAGTTAAAACAAACCCAAAAATTCGTGTGGAATGGGTACATTTTCTGATTCAATTTGTTGACTGTTATATCTTTTCAGAAGGGTAATGCCAACAATGGTAAAAAGAAGAAGGGACATGTCCTAGAATAAGTCACAATTTATTGACCAGACCAATGGTTCCCAAGCTTGTTTTGCAATTCTTCCCCATATCCCTCAAAGTGAGAGTTTTTTTTAAATTTTCCTACTCCCCTGCAGGAAACCGACGTAATTAATTTTGTCGAAAACTACTCGTAATTAAGTTTATCGCACTGAGAGACGAAACTGTCAAATATTTGCAAAATAATATAATACGCAGTAACATGAAGAAAAACATTTTTTTTTAAATCTTGTAAATATATCAAAAATTCTGCAAGAAATTCCACTTCCCGCAAAAACCAAAGTACTCCTCTCTTTGGGAATCACCGTATTCGACAGCTGTATGAGAGGAGACGTGAAAAAACCCGCTAAGGGATGAAAGTACTTCAGAGGTGCATAGCGAGGTTCTGGAGAGAGCGGTACTTCGGAGGTGCAGCGGCGTTTCACCAGGTGTTCAGGTCAGAGACCCGAGAACTTCACCCCCGCCCCTTTAGTCACTGCCCGCCTGCGACGGGGACGAGGCAGGTACCACCATCGTTCTACCTGTCAGACGCCCCCACGTCTGCCATCCACCCCTTGTCAATGCATTGGGGCGTGAAAACGGCAACAACCCTCTGAAGGGTGGGGCCGGCGCCTTCCTGGAGTTTGGTGCGACTTCTTGGGAATTGGGAGGGGGTGGGAATGCAATGTCCTGGTGAGAAAGTAATGCGCTGACGGGGTGGTAATTTTTACCATTGTTGTCAATACCCAGTATGTTATTAATATAATCATTCATATCGATACCGAATGGTGTCTGAGATATAATCTGAGATCTGATAGTCATTGACTGGGAATGAAAAAGAAGGAAATTTGTTAAGGATGAAGAAATTATTAGCTATATGATGAAAAGTAAGAACGAGTAAAATTGTTAGTTATATGATGAAAAAAGAGGACGAGTAGTTATTATTTTTGGCCCGAAATATTTTAATAATATTTTTAAAAAAATAGCAGAATTATAATCACTTGACGATTTATTTTAGTGCCAGAAAATGGTTTTATTGAATGAATTACACTGAAGTCGCAAACCAGCAATAGACTACTTACACAGGAGGTGGAAGAATGTGAAGTGAATGACGAAAGCATGTTGTCAAAGGAGTAGAAGAGGCTTACGACCTAAACTTCAGAGAACTCATGTTCACAATTTTCCCAGGGTTTCCTCCAAATCTTCCAATCCGAGACACAAATATTTACAACTTTAAGTGTGCCCATCACCTTTGTATTGTCCCGGACATAGTTGAAGGTGATATAAGCTGTCTTCAAACGTTTGCAAAAGTGCCGCTTAAGTTGCTCAGGGAAAAGATGTTTAGGGGTATTTCCTGGAGAGGAAACATATCTACAATTTACTTCAAAACTCATGCAAGAAACCTGGATATCTATCCCTGATAATTTATCAGTGAAATTGTTTGATCGGTAGACTAATAAAGATCAAAATAATCTTAATACTGTTTTATGGAATTTTCTAAAATTAGCTCATTTACATTCCACCTGTTATTGGAATTATGAATATTTTCAAAATAACTGATCAGTCACAATCCATAAAATACAGTTATTTGAAATCTTTCGAGTCTAGCGTTTTCCCTACACTTTTTATTTCTTTCCCTACATCTGCTCTGCATACCACATGTTTCAATTAAAAATACCGTTTACCACTTTCTTCTTTCAAATTTTCTCGGAAGCCAAACCCCAAATGAGCTTTCTCCACATATGACACGTGCCAAAGGTCAAAACTTCACAATTCAAATTAACCTTTCCGATCCTCGGGATCGCACGTGCTTTAATCGATGTTCGAAACGTTTCTCCAAAAATCCATCAATAGCATCAGCACCATTGAGAAGTAGGTGGAGCTGGGGTTTCCTCTGAACACCGAAATGCCACGCCTAATCACGCCCAGGAAATGCCGACCTGCCCACCCTGAACCCACACATCGACTCGGCACGAGCCCGAAACCTCCTTGTCGCGGGCTTCTACGACTATCAAGAAACGGGGAGAAGTAGTTCACTTCTTTTTAGAAAAAAGGATCATAGAATATTAAATATGGTGTAGATTTGAGTGGGGACTAATTCGAAAGTAACATTATTATCATTATTTATCTTCACCTCAGTCCAGCTCTGAAGAAGAGGTAAATATGAACCTCGAAACGTTGGCAAAATGAAATAAAAGATAATAATAAGGAAAGATGTCTTACTTATTTGATATTGAATGAAGGTGAATGTGATCGTGTAAACTTGAAAAATAAAATTGATTGTCTTTAATTTATGACACATAGACTCTACAAGGTTTTAATTGTGAATCTTACTAATACTGTTCCAACCTCAGAAAAAATGAATAAATTAAAAAATGTTCCGTTTTCTAACTCTACACAGTAATTGAGTATTTTCTTTTCATTTTTTGCGTCAGCAAAGAATAATCAAACATCACATTTAACGCTGTGAAATATTAGTCGAAATACGTGCTCTTTGAAATTAACAAATAGGAACTATTCAAATGAACGAGTTAATGAGTTTATCTATTTTTCATATAGGCAGGTTATTTAAAAGCAATGTAAACATCAAATAATATTGCTCGACAGAAAACTATTTTTCATCTGATGATTAATTTCAAGAGTATAAGGGTATATTTCTAGGTGACTTGAATTTCGCGCGAAAAGAAAACAAGTGAATGTTGGAAATAATGGTATTTTGCTCAGGGTATTTCCCTCATATGGAGTAAAGCAATGAAATTTTTTTTTCTGATAATTATCTTAAGTATGTACTAATATTTATTATAAATGAATTAGGAAATATTTACAAACTTCAGATCATTTAAAATCAGTAGCATATATAAACTGATATTCAACATCTCCGGTGTTCAGTTGTAATTACGCCCCTTTTTGAACCTTCAAAGGTCCTTACGTGATTCCAACCCCTTCCAGTGACGTACAAAGCTCCCTCAATAAAGCGCACTAGGAAACGAACTTTGCTTTCACCGACCCAGAGCCTGTGACGCCAACCGTTTGGATGGTTTTTTATACTAATCTTTCTTTTCATAGCTACGTAAATTTGACCCCCTCTAAATTTACCACGGAGCTCAGAGTATCTCCACACAGTGGAACGAAAACTCTACTGACTCTTCGAAAGACGCACTTGTGCTAGATCACTCAGAAAAACTAGACTAAACTATAGCTTTTTAATGTATTGAAGGGGCGATGAGACGTGAGAAGGGGTAAGTAGAAGAAAACAAAACAAATTTAACATACTTTGGAATGTGAACCAAAGATGGCAACCATATCCGGAATGTTGACCGTGTTATTATTATTAATTGTAACAGGTCGAAATAATGAATTCGTATGTCTTTGGTTTCATTAACATTGATTCTTCACGGAATTAAGTGTTTAGTCGGCCCCACGCGGCTTTGAAAGGGAGTTTTTGAAGTTGTTGCGGTTTACGCGTATCCTTCATTATAGAATATCATATCACGTGTCCATTTAAAAATAGTTTTCTTCATTTGTTCGTATAATATAGTGAAACTTCGAAAAATCATCACTAAATCACCTGTTTATTAAAAGATTTTTTTTTAAATCCGCTACAATACAAATGTTACAACCCCTCAAAATTCGGTTGTGTAATATTTATCCGTCTGCTTAGTAAAAATGTCACCAATTAAGACAACGCACCAATCATTTTAGTTCTTTATTATTCATGAAAATAAAATATTGAAAATCTCCAAAATATAGACATTTTACTTAACAACACATATATACAAAAAATGACAATATCTTAAATAGTTCATCATATAAGTCGAAAATAACATACCACGCCTTTAGCACGAACATTAAAAATCTGAAAACATTTCTAACCTCTTGCACTCCTATAAAAAAAAACAATTCTAGGTATCGAAATTAACAGTGGTTACATACAAATATTATTCCTGACATACATTGTACTATATGTAACCCGATAGTTTTTCTTTGCTCCTTTTTGATTTGATAAAAAAAAATAGAATGGTGTCTAGCTTGCATTCGGAAAGTGCCGCGACGGTTCTCCAAGCGGCGGTACGTGGATATTTTCATGAAAAATAACGCAATGCGTCAAGCGATATAAATTAATAAAGTCATGAACAAGTTTTGGAGCTCCGTGTAGTTTTCTTGCGAAACGCAAAGGCAATTTCGCATGGATCAGTTTTGTATAAAGTGCGAAACCATAGAAAAAAAGAGTTTACCTAGTTCGTTAAGAATGAAGAATTTTGCCTCATAAAATCATCACAGTTCGTGTGTGGATATTTTCGAGCACGTTGTTCATGAATCGAATATACCTCAACATATCTAGACTGGCGCGTCGTAAAAAAACCATAGCAACTAAAGGTGAAAAGAATGCACGTCTACGTGCACTCCATTAAGGACTACACCTTTTCGTAACTGCGCACGGCAAGTTAATTGCCCTTTGGAGCACGAGATCCACTCCTACACCTATCAAACATAGCTGCTGTCATCTTTTAGTTCTGGAAGGGATGTACATGTAATGTTTGGAACATAAATGTTCCTTCACCAACTTACAGTTTTCAAATACTCAATTTCCAGTTATCCATTAGGAATTTTTGGGGTCACCTCGTGATCTATCTTTTTTGTGACGATTAGATTTTTTATTGAATATTATTTATGTGAATCTTGTTTCAATATCATTTCAAACGTAGCGAAGAAATGTGATTTCTTTCTTTGGTAATAACTAAAGTACTCACGGTAAGATTTGGTGAAATGTGGTGATATACGGGAAATGTTATGTGAGCAGGTCGCTGTGTTTTGATTCCGGGCGAGGTATTATTATTATTATTATTATTATTATTATTATTATTATTATTATTATTATTATTCGCCTTAAATTCCAGATTTGTTGTTTTATTTTTTTAGACAAAGAAGCGATTATTTCCATATTTGTATTATTCTTAAATATTATTACATCCATTCCCACAGACCCTTATTAAATATTTTTTCATTTTTTTATAAAAAAAATTCTTTGGTCTCCCCTATACGTACTTTTGCTTTCAACTTAGTTCCTCCTACAATTACCTCCTCCACTATTTACAAGCACCGCCTTTGTCCCACGTCTGCAATTACCATCCACCCCGCTACGACGAATATTACACCTCTCCCACCTCTGGCATGCTGTCTCCCACTCCTCCCACCAACTCCTCTTCTACAGCAACTGCCTTCCGAGCGAATAATTATCTTCCGGCCGTCGCGTTTTTGCATCTCTCCAAGCTGCGAAGACGAAGAGCTGCAGATTCCGCACAGAACTTTAAAACGTCCACCGACGAACAAAGTGCTGCTGCGGAGCTAAACGAAGCAACGAGAATCAAAGAGCTGTTGCAACTCCACGGCAAAGAAATTGGGGACTCTTAACGTCCACGGGAGTATAATGGATTTGGCAAAACAGCCGCTTCTTCTACTGCGATTCTCTCTTGTTAGAAGTTTAAGCGCATCTCGTGTGTATTCTGAATGACTCCTAAGCTAAGTCTTTTAGGTCAATTTTCTCTCTGGGCGCATGCGAAATAAAGGGAGCGTCCTACTTCGCGGTTCGTCGAGACTCGGCGAATTCATTTATTTTCTTCGGATTTCCTTCCGACGCTACGAAACTCCGAGGACGAACGAAATCTTAGTATGTGTGGGAGGAAGTACTTAAGCTCCGTAACGTCCCAGAACGTATATCGTACATCTATGGACTCCGTCTGTTACGTGCATTTTCAATTTGCTCAATTTAGAATCGGAGATCAGCCAAGGATCGTTCTTATCGATGAATAATTCAAAGGAATCACATCACTTAAGGGGAACCGTGACATCAACACTGACTTGAATTACGGAACTGATTCCAGAGACATCGTCGTTTCTAAAAGGAGTTGTCTTGAGAATAGGATGGCGGGGATCGCGTACCAGTGAGACGGTTAAATCTACAAGGATTTAAAATATTCAAATTGACTTATCGATCAATGAGTAAAGTTAACCAAATACATTCCTTAGAACTATCTGCATCCCAGACACTGACGTCATTGGTTGCGACACTGTAGGGTTATTACGCCAGAATTAGTCGTTCGTGAAAATGACTTACGACTGTTGAATTACTGGTGTTTTCTCTGCACGAGACTGTTAAGGGAAAGGAATTTTAGTGTCGATAAGTTCCGATGAAGTTATGAGAGACGGAAACGATTTAATCGCATTTCTCTCCAGTGTATGAAGAAAGAACATGTAATGATGGCGATAAATTTTATGTCATGCTATGCCTAATTTCACTATGCTAAACAAGGAGAATGTTGTATCAATGCTATCATTTCACGCCCTCTCGTACTAAAAATATTTTTCATAAATAGGTTTTTCATAACGTGCACAAATTGTATAAAATAATACCAGACAAATTTTGGAAAGAAAAAAAACTCACGTACACATGAATGAAGTGTGGTTATGAGAAAGTATTCCTTGAATACATTGTTCCACTTATCTTAACCATATTATTTGTACATACAAGAACATTAGGGATCGTTCAGAAATTTCGGCACGCGATCTTTGAGAATTTTTACTGCTCCCTCTCCCCTCCACCGGTTCCGCATGTCACGCTTCGTCACGTTATACCAAGCTCCTTAATGTGACGTCTCAAAACAGTCTACCCCCTCCCATCATAACATGAAAACCAGTAATTAAAGAAGAAAATATCATTTGTTTACACAAAAGGATTATAAGACTTTTGGTTTCATTGTAGCCTCAATTGAGACAATTTTAAACATTAATGATATACCAAATGTAACGTCACTTATTCTAAAATACCTCCGGTCCTCTCATCACAAACCGTCACGTTTTATCAACCAGTAAGACCGTTACTTAATTTATGAAAGATCGCCTATCAAAATTATGATGTTTGAAATGGAAAGGAGAAGATCGTATCAGGAATAAAGTATCAATTCACTATTATCTATCCATGTGCTGGTTTGACGCATATATCATCTGGAGATTATTTTAGTAATAAATGACTGTTGCAACCTCGTAGCTCATCAAGTGAGATAACGGGAACCATTTGAATGAACTGAGGGTGTTTTGCGAAAGGATTGCGTAAAATGAATTGTTTGAATAATACCATGCCATATTTATTTGTGTAATCAGCTTGTAGTAAAATTTCATCGTATTTTACTGGTTGAGCAAATCAGGGACAAGGTTCTTGGATATGTCCCTCCACTTTGTTAACGCACGCTAGTGTATCATTAATGTTTACACAGTAAAGAAAAATTAAATTAAATTGCGCCAACGTTGTACCAATGAACATAGTATATATTCCTCATTGGGATGGAAAATGTCGTCTTTACCCAACGTTATTGTTGAAAATAATCTGCATCACGACAATGAGCACATGAACCTCAATCCCAATGCGGTTTTTTTAGGGGAGTTGTGAAAGATATTGAAGCTGAGCATAACGAACCTGTTAACCAAAGAATTAATCACCAGATGTAAAATTTATTCTATCACCACTAATGAACTGGCAATGATATCGACCTCTACTTGCTCGTCTGTCTCGTACGTTTTCTTCTGCAGGAAGTCTTGTAGTTCACGAAAAGGCCAAGAAAGCGCCCTGCGCGGGGCTTTTGCCGGCGCCGCGAATCGATCGTCTCTCTACTGCCGGCGCTGCAGGGAAGGCAGCTGACCCGCAGCGCGAGGCTTATGGCGGGGACGAGTTACATGGGAGAGGGATGACGGCAGTGGAGGTGGTGTAATGGTAAATGATGAGGTTAAATTGTTGGTGAGTTACAGGAAGAGAAAGACTGAGAATGAGAAGAGGATAAGAAGTGGATGAATAGAGGGGATGCTGAACACAGTTGATGGAAGAGTGAGGTAGTATGCCTTCAGAAGCAAGGAAGAATTGTGAATAAAGTTCGCGAAATATAGAGGCGAATGTGTAATGAGAATTGGATGATGATGAGGGTTTTAGTGAATGATAGATTCGATGACTTAATGAGAGGTTGGGAAAAGTTGATTATGAGGTTTTCTGTCGAGAAGAAATTGAACTGGGGGTAGAATGAGGTTTGGCAGAGTGCGTCAAAAAAGTCAGTAGTTTGATGGTATAGATGTTTATGTATAGTTTAGGTATAGTAGTCAGTGGTATATGTGGTTCAAAAAATATTATTGTTGCATACTACAGAAACGCAAGATGACGTTAATAGAAAATTTTTATCTTTTAACTTGATATTGGAGGGGTATGTCAATGGAAGTTGGGGGTAAAGAAGATGGAAAAAGAAGAGATCGGGATTATGGCATGGAAATGACAAGTTTTCGTAATAAAAAAAATATTTCTTTTTGATATATAACTTTTGTCGTTTTATTTTGAATAAAAGTTCAGCCAGGATCTATGTGTCAAAGTTGTACCGCTGGGAATATCGTGGGAAGTACAAATTATTGGAAATGAGTTTTTACGAAAGAAAGAAAAAGAAATTGAAATATCCTCATTATATGAAATCTTTCATTCATATTTGATTAATTGAAACATATAGAAATGTTAATAGTCAGTAATATATTATTTACAGTCCTCTTCATTTACAGGACAATACTTCAATATAATACGTGTAAATCAATCATCCCCATCCATTTTCTCCAACAAATTGTCCTACATTTTCCAACGGTACCTGTGCTCTCGTAACACCCTTCCATCCCTATCTTTTTCACCTTCGACCTCTGCACCGTTCCTGTGCCACGTGCGCCCTACCCACCCCCATCATGTAGGTCGTTTCTAATTTCCAGCTGGTGCACTTCCATTTTTGTCAATGCGCCCGAAGGAAGAGATACCCCTTACTTCCTACTCCATTACAATGCCGGCGCCTACCATGTGACCTACGACCTTTACAACCCTAAAGAAATGCACCGTTAGGTCCGTAGAGGGTCGAATGTTGGAGGATAAAAAATAAGGTCTGAACTATTGTACATCGATAGCTCTGGAAAATTGAGTTATTCTTCTCTGCGGTAAAATTAATACTTTTCCTCCGTTATATATACAAATTCCACAATAATTGATAACTAGTGGACTTGTGTGAAGATATTGCACAACATTAAAACGACCGACAGCAGTAGTCTCGTAGTAGCGCCTTGGCTTCCACTATAACGCTGATTGGTAGAACGCAGGCAAATCCTGTTCCAGACTACTCACCTACTCCAGACTATTGTCAGTTCGGAACCATCCGTTCTCCCGCATCCCAACATCTCTCATTAGTCACAGGTGGAAGAGCAGGCCTCATATCGTGAACTTCGTCATAAGACATGAAATAAATAAATAAATGAAAGTACCAATCAGAGGGACCGTTGTATCTTGAAAGCAGTAAATGGTCATGATCCAATTTTAACATGGAGTTCGCAGCTTATCGATGTTATCTAGACGTGAATAGCATCACAAGATAAATAAGCAGTTTATGTACAAACTACATTTTTTATTTATTCATAGTCGAATCAATGAGCGGTAAGTAGCAACACCAGGGAGATAGAATAGCAGATCAGCACAATTCGAATGCGATTTGTAATTTGAAACAAATTATCCGAAAAATAGTTCGCACGTATTAAAATACGATATTATGATTATTTTGAAGTGTATATAATATTTTCTGGAATTTTAGAGGTTACGAATAACGAGAGAAGCGAAGGAGATTCTCAAAAAGTGATCTTTTAGAAATAAGATGTGTAGGTTAAGACTTGTCAATACGTTTCTGAACGTTTTTCCGCGGGAACGTCGAATAACATAAATAATTTCTTCAGTATTCGTTTGATTTTTAATCATTTTTTAATATCATCAACATTTTACGTTACTTTTCAACTTTTTCTGAAATATTTTCTTGGGTGTCTGAGTGAGTAGATTTGAATTAAATGGAAATGAGAATATTTTGAGTATAGGAGAATCCTTTTAATCAAATACTGAATCTCTGGTGACAAAAGTCTATTAAAAATGTGTTACAAACATTTTAGAGTATGAACCTACATAGACCCATAAACGTATTGCCTCAAAAGCAATATTATCAAAATAAAACTCATATTTCTAAAACACCGAAAAAAATTGAATTCACAAGTGTTAACGGATTCATCACCTACAAATTTAGTGAGAACCTGTATTTACTAGTTTTGCTCTTCACGGAAGAAATAAAGAAAGTATTGACAAGGCCACATTCTAGTTCATTATCATAAAACCAAAGATGGTACAACGGTACCAAATATAGCGGTGTCTACATGCTTGGCGCCTTACCGGAGAAAACTGCGTTTGTAGAGCAAACATCACTAGTCTGGTCTTGAACTAGGATCATTCAAGCACGTCATCGAAGATTAAGTTGCAGAGACACTCATGATGCAAGGAGGATTGGTGTCACGTGAGGGTGTGGATAAATTTGAAGATTTACTTGTACAACTTGATGGTTATTCAAGTTTTATTAGGAAAAAATTCAAACATTGTTAGGAAAAAATAATTGAAATAATATTAAAGTCTGATTATTTTCCGTGTTGCATTTTTAAGTAGTATATTTATATAATTTTAGGTTCCAATCATTGCAATCAACAAAAATTACTACAACTTGCAATTTTAGATTGCCAAAGGTGAAGCTTAAAACGAAATCGGGAAGATAAAGAGTTGACGGAACCTCACCATACATGAATACGTTGTAAAAGAAATAATGACAAAACCTTTTAAAAATCGTACTATTAAATATTAGCTCAGTAAAGTTGTGCAAATTTTACATGAAGTGAACTGAGTGTATAATGTACAAAAATAAAGCTCTGATTGAGGAACAGAAATCATTTAGCGATTACCCAAGCAATCTTTGTTATTCATATGCGGAATGTTTGGTGTTTGTGGAGCTCAAATTAGCGGACGGGGTTCTGCTGTACAAATTTATTTCAATGAAAACAACACGTGGAATATATCCTGATCAACTTTCTGAATGAAATCTGAATGAATGTAGCCTAATCGAGCAGAAAGTTTGGATTTCTTCATCCATAGAAACATTTTAAAGCTCATTTCTTGACTTAATCTAATGAGTTGTCGTTCGGGAAGTAAATGACATTACGAGGTGTCTAGAAAAGCGACTCGGTCCCGTTGAAAAGAAGTACGTCTCGACATTTCAATTTATTTCATAAAAGTCTAGAGAACGAAATTACATACATCCACATGAATGTTTTGTAAAGATTGAATTGATTCTGCAGGACCGTCTTTGTTATGTTTCATGTTAATTTCTAATTCTCATATTTTAAAACATTTCATAGAAGAAGTATTCCAGAATACCGGACTGCCCTAATAAAACCAGTATCAAGTTCATTTACACCAATTCATTTTTAGTTCCAGCAAATGAAAAGTAAATGTCTTTCACTGAACCTATTTTTCACGATTAATGGACTAAATTTATCTGTTGGAACACTTTTCCATTGTTACCATTCAAGTAAAAATAAAAAATAACTAGTGAATTATTTTTCTTTATACTCCATTTATGTGCAAGAGTACACAGATACGTACCGAGGTATTGCTATCTTGAAGCGTCACAAGAGAGAGGAATGAATTCCGGCGCTGTGACCGGAATTGCCCCAGAAGATAATGCCGTAACGTAAATGGGAGTATGTATTCGTTCGGGATTTTGATGGGTGTTTCATCGCCGTTTTTCCCGCGCGCTCTATCAATGACGTTATGGAACCCATCTGGGCGAACGAGGGAGATGTAAATGGTAATTGACATGAATGATATGAGGGAATGATGTGGTGGAATTAAAAGCACAGGAAACGGGAGTATCTCCAGAAATCCTCGCACGAAACCATCATTGCAATTCTACTTGAGTTAACTTGGATTTGAACCAGCGTCATCACAGTGCGCTATGCCACGGGTCGCCCTTACAGATATCGGTAATAACAATATGCATTTATTTTGTATTTTTTAAATTTAAGTGTGTAACAAGAAAAACATGTTAGGGAAAGTAGTAGGAAAATAATTTATATACAGCATATATACTTTCATCCTAGACCTTAAACTCTCCCAGTTTATCTTGTGATACACACAAACACGCATGCTTGCAGCAATCACATGACTCTGACGTCACTATAAAATTTCGAAAGGATGGATTACTCGAGATCCGTTCTAATAAAGGGCAGAATACGTTTTCATTGGCGAGGACACTTATACTACTAGAGAGGCGAGGTTGGGGTGAAGCCACGATAAAACACAATGTTGTGTTACCATGTTAAAGTTTGTTTTGAATGTAATAAACGTACGAACAGGTTAAAAACGAAATAAAAAACTAAAGTAAGTAGTTACATAGTGAATAAATAAAAATTAAAAGAACAGCATATTCGTTTGTTGGGTGATAGTGTCAAAGAGTAACGAGACGAAGCTGTGAACGAGGTACCAACGTCGGAGGCGCATTCTTGGAAGCCGCGAGTTCGCTTCCTGTCTGGGACGTGGTCGGCTTGCGAGAAACCAGTCTGCCGCCGAGATGAGGTTTTGCTCTCCCTCTGTCGTTGTGCACTTCTGCTGCGACCCGCGGCGAACAGCGGCTACGATGATGAGAACTGGAATCGAACCAGGTTCCGTCAAGCGCGCGCCTCCGCGACCTGGCTGCTCACTCAGGAGCAAAGAGCGACAATCTGCGTGAATAGAGATAGTCAGAGTGGTTAGGACTGAAGTATTACTTGAAATACGTCCTTTGGGAGTGGAATATTTGTCGGAGACCTCATATGACGAGTTGACAAAACTATGCACACGTACATAATAGTTTATTAATTCTACTATTTACGCCCATTACGAGATTTCTTGGACGAAAACAATATCGTGTTTTTCTAATCTCGAGTCTAACCATTGTGTACCAGTAAATCATTAAAAATATAGTGGTCGTACAAAACAGGTTGTAAATAGATATCATAAATAAATATCATAAATATAAATAACCATGTTATTTACATCTGACGTATGAAATTGTGCCATTCTCAAAGTTCCACAAAAATAGTTTTTATTTAAATTCCTCACTAATACTTTAGACTTGGTTTTACGTATTTCAAGGGTAAAATAAAAATTTTATATAAATTTTTCCCGTAAAAAATGTAAAGGTTGAGTTGCAGTCCAAATAAATTTTTAATTTACAACCTTATTGGCCTTACCATATACCATATACCTCGCCATATTGTACCATATACCTCGCGTCCATAGTCATAGAGCAATCTTCACAACGTATTTTAAAATAAGACCTTGAAACGCTCAGGGTTTCATTACTTTTAATCGAAGCGGCATCTAGAAAAACTTTCTCCGATTTTTTTTTTTTGCCTTGGAAGCAATCTTTACAAATGTTTCAGGGAATACTCTTGTAAGCGAACATTCTCTAACAGTTTCCCATGTATATCTTGTTCTTGTTTGGATATCCATCGTTTGGATGTAGTGATTCTGATCACTCACATAGCTTAGAATATAAATGAATACATTGGGAAAGGAAAACAAATAAACAAACTCACAAACGTAAATCTGATTTAAAGTATAATTGTTCTTATTTTGCTCAAATATAAACGATAATAGCGAATTGTATCATGTAATCGATAGCAAATCGTTTCCAAATAAGATTTTCGCTCCAGTATTTATGTCGTACATGATTACCCTACACCGGCAAAAAAAATATACAAGAATGTTTTTTGATATAATTGTAACGAAGTTTTCGGTCTACACCTTTATGTTGCTTTTTGATCATTTTATCTTCCACGATTCGCTGAAATTACGTCCTCAATGCACATGGTTTAATGTAAGAAATTCGGTCGTTTTCTGCACTACATTTTCCGTCCCTGTTAAGCACCCATCACACAATTCACCCCTCTCATTAATTTATTTCCCGACATACGCATTACAGTCTCTTATCTTCTGTCTCAAATTTCACCGTATTGTAGCCGCAACGGTCATTACGTGCACAAAGAACATACTCTTTATGTAGATGCTTGCAAGATCATGAGCGTGTTTCATTTGAGGGTATGTGCAATAAAATATTGCGGGAGGGGGATGTTAAATGCCATTATTCAAGAAGTCGGTCGAAATATTTAAGATGAAAGTACGTAGATCAAGACAAGGAATAAAATAACATAAATAGTGAGACATGTCAGATGACTTTAGAACGAATCCCGTATCAAAACACGCAGTATGCTTGTAGACAACTACAAATAAATTAAATCCAGTTAGTGATTGTTGCATCTATGTGAAAATTCTTGTATCATGATTGAAAGTAACAGTTAGTTACACTAATTAACTTAGTAGGAAAACATTTTAGTATTTTATATCTCTAAATTGAATAAAATGCTTTTTTACTCTCCATGTTTGACATACATTTCCATCTATAATATAGATGTTACATTGCCAATACTCAACTACATATAAATTAATAATACATATTTTTGGGAGGAGTGGGGAGGAGAATAAAAAACGGCAGCTGTCGACAACTGTATTTTATGGAATATAAATGAATACATTGCAAATGTACTGAGTGTTTACATTTTGAACTATACCAAATAAATATTCACTTCATTAAAAACATTTTGAGCCCAACAAATATCTTTTTATATATGTTGAAGTTTTATTATTGGCAACCTTTTATACTGCATTGCTTTGGAAATATATCTCATACTGTTTTCTCGTGGGTTGCAACGTATAAAACAGTAGTATTATACTATTAATCTAAACATCACATGATTGATCGAAATATCCAAAAAAAGCTTCTTACAAACCATAAAGAACGAGTTCATTTACCACTTGAACCAACTTACTGCTCACACGTCTACATGACATTTTTTGTCAGTGCTACCAACCTTATATAAAAGAGGATTCTAGTTGGATATCGGTGAGATGATACTACTATTCATTTTGTGAATAAATGACAGATGTGGTGTTGTCAACTAGTACGATTTTTATTCTATTGGAAGTACTAAGCTGGCGAAATTACTATCATCAGAATAAAAATTGTACTAGTTGACAACACCACATCTGTCATTTATTCACAAAAGAGGATTCTGTTCTTATATTATTCTTGATACATGTCTCCTAAAGCAACTGAAATTTACTTACAGAACTATGTCTTCCACAACATTCACTATTTCTCTTGCTGTCTCCTCTACCTCCTTTTTTTACCATCCCACACCTTCTCGCCCCTCCTTACTCCGTTGGTGAAACACTTGACCCCTATGTTGCCCTCGCCGTCCCGCGTAGTGATTAATCGCTCGCTAAGCGCATCGCCGTTCGCAGCTGATGATTTTTCACCGCTAACAGGCCTCCCCGCCCCAGGAGGGCGCCCCGCAGCCCTTGCGCTCAGGGAACCCCCGCTCGCGCAAGCAGGTAGCCTCAGAGACACCTAGCGGTGTTGGAACGAAGCGGGTGCGCGCCCTGGAATGCTATTGTTTGCGATCAGCTGCTGGAGCAGCCCTTCAACTGCACCCATTCCTTGTGTGTGTAACATCCAAGGTATACAAAACCAATTTATTTTCTGAGAATAGTTTTTTTTCCGTGGTGTTCGAGTGCACTTGCCAACATCTGGGTCAACGTCACGACAGCTGAATCGCTCAAAAATTTCTTACCTTTACTCTAACGCTTCAAGTTCATTAGATTTAAATATCTAATATATGTAATTGAATTTTATTTTTATATACAACGGAAGTTGAGCATTAAAACACGTTACATGATGTATGATATACATCCTACTTTTTTAGAAGTTTATTCGAACATAACTGTAATTTATGATGAAGTAACATTAGAAAATTGTAATAAAACTATTATTAAAAATCACTCTGGCGATGAAATCTCTTGAAGATGATACACATTTTAAAAGATGTTTTCATGTTGTCAAATATGATATTTCATGAAATTATAAAATATATCGTATTTTGATTATAATGAATGGAATATTACACTACGTAACAAAATTTGAACAAGTTTTTGTGTACGTGATTAATGTTTAATTTGATGTTTATTAATATATAGTTTTTTTTTATAAATGATGATATTTTGGATGTTATATTGAATTTTTCAATTATCTTAAAAGCAACTAATGTTACATACTATTAAAGCATCGAGTCGTATAGAAGATATCTAAAATATAGATTGCCAATAATTGGTTTGATGGGAAAATAGCATCTACATTCACTAACGATTAGAAGACGTTTTGTAAGAAAATCGTTATATATCGTTATATATGGTAGACTTAAGTTAAGGAAGTCAACATGTTGAAGCTTTCCACCTTGATACTAAACATTGATTTGGAACATCATATCAAAACCACTGGTGGGTAATCACCTTGAAAAACACTATTGCTAGAAAAAGTGGTAAATTTGAAATTATTCAACAACTCTGCAAAAATATCGAAAAGTATAGATCTGAGAAAAAACAAATGACATATTCGTGTTAATCACGTTGCTTTAATTCAATAAACACAAAGAAAACATTATAAACAATTCATGTTACATAGTGTTAATACTAGTTGTCTGTTAACAATGATTCCCCGAAATTGGGAATTGAATTGAAAAGTCAGGAATACAGCGATTGAGTAAACGTTATTTTAGAAAAGACAAAATAAATTTACTGTATTTTTTGTTGATCGGGGAGATTCTAAATCAATAAAAATTGAAGTTTTTAGAAGAATTTTTAAGAAGTTTCCAAAGACATGAAAAGAAATGTTGTTTGAAGTAATGATACAGAATTAGGTGGTAACAACTGAAAAAACCCTAGACCTATATTATACTACAAAACCAATATCTATACGAGTATAATATAAGAGATACATTGTAAATTTTTGAATGCACAATAACAACACAATTCATGTCTAAGTGATACTGGGTCAGCACAAACTATAAATATTAATAAAAACGAAATAAAACGGCAAAATATTTTTGAATTACATTCGTTAGAAATAAATTGTAATAATAATAATAATAATAATGAAGAAGAAGAATATCTAGAATGATTAGCATCTAATTTTAATCACTAATGCATTAAAATTATTTTTCTTAAAACTATGTAGAAGAATAAACATAAGAAAAGATTCAAACGTCTGTATTGTAAATCGATAGAAATCGGGTAAAAATGAAAAAAACTTATCATCGAAAAATCAGTTACAAATGCGCATGACCACGTGGAGAACAATAAACTAATTTACTCCCCGGAAGCAAGCAAAGGACGATCCCTTCAATTCCGATCAAGAGCCGTAAGGCAGAGGCGGATATATGAAATCTCTCCCCCTGCTAAGAAAAGAATAATAAAAGAAAGCTGCTTATTATAATAACAACAGAATAGCAACAAATTTATATTTAATAGAATACAAAAAAAATATTTAACAAATAGATACTTTTATATTAAATTATTCGTTATTATGTTAAATCAAAATATTTAAATTATTCAGAAAATAATTTTGATACTACTACAATTAACGTCCATTATATGATGTAATTAAATAATAATTTAAAACTTACGACCTTTTATGGACGAATAATGTTAACATTATAACATTATTCGTCCATAAAAGGGCGTAAGATTTAATTATTTATTGAATTAAATATTATTTCTAATTCGTAACTACAAAAATAACTCTAAATTCGAGGTTAATTAACGATGAAGATAATAAAGAAGATCACAAAGATTGCAGTTGCAAAAGCGAATGGTGAAGTCAAGTCAGCGACAGTGGTTGGCGTCGCTGTAGCCGAGGTGACAGTGTTGAGTCGAGCTGGGAGCGGCTCGTTGCTCCGCCTAGGTATGTCGAGGATGCTGTTCACTCACGCGGGCCGCCGCTGCCGATGACGCACCGTCATTATACTGGCGTCATCGTCATCATGGCGACGCTTTCCCGCGACGACCTTTTGCTTTCGCACCGCGGTCATTCAGTGTAGGAGAGCGTGGGAAAGATATCCCACAGATTCGGATGTGAGTCGAGGACACAAGACGGTCATATCCAAAACTCAACACTAAAAATTATAATATAGAAGTGGGTGGAACTTGGAACAAGAAAGAGATTGGATACTAGAGGACTGAGAAAAATGCATCAATAATAATAGTTTAAACCTCTTAGAGAATACAGACGAATCGCTGTAAAGGGTTTGAAGAAATATTATAGCAGAACAATATATTACAATAAGTCACATAAATTGACCAGTTTAAAAGAAAATATGAACCAACCCCTTTCCACCGTCAATTTGGACACGAACGAACAAAAAAATATTGAAAATTATCAGGTACTTCAAACACATGTAAAAGAGATTGGTAATGGGAATGAAGTTTTCATGGCTCCCATTACAACTACAGAAAACTGTGTCATTTCTAACACATGTAGATGATCTTTTGCAAGATTTCCGATCATCTACGATTTTATATCTGAAATGAAGCAACCTGTTGTATTGCAAATATGCCACTTAGAAAGATTCTCAGCTTTACTTCTGTCTAGGAATGGAAGCCCTCTCCCACAAAATCTTTTAGTTGAGGACTTAGAATTGGGTAAGAATAATAACCACTGACAGCAGCAGCGTCTTCATTTCCAAAGTATTGCTGAGTGGAAGAGCGCGTGTTCAATCCCTCTCTAGTGGATTCAATATAACTGAATCTCTCTCCTTTTCAGCTTGGATTTCCCTCACGTACCCGAAACTAACATCGGTTCCGTATACTTTGAATTACAACCTTCATTTCTCCTTCCAAATCCTCCTATTGAAATCATGCATTTATGTTAAAGATCTAATATGTTGGCCAGTTATTACCACGTCATAACAATAAGAAATGAAGTAAACGTGAATAATAAAAAAATTACTATTTTTATTATTAATTTTTTCTTTATTTCTACCTCATTATTGATATGGCATTGTACGATTTCAAACGATTTACAAAGGACATGAAATGATAAAATCGCCAAAAGCAGGATTCTTGTCGAAGTAAGAGAAATGAGAAAAACATGAGAACTACTAGTTCCCGTGTGGATCATGATTTATCCATGATCATAAAAATTTGTTTCATATGGTTTATATGTTGCATGAAACCACAATACGATAATTTGATATGTATTTTATTTATGTTTAATATATATTTCATCACTTCGTATTTTTGGACACAAAATCTACATTACAGATGTCTTTCGTCACCCTACAACTCATCTCATTTACCGTTTTCATCATTATTTTAAAAGCGTATTAATTATTTGTCGAAATGTAAAAATTCATTTCCGTTCATGTACTAAATCTGACAACAAATACGTTCCTTCATTCTCACTAACACGTCCTGCATCAACATCAGCGCACTCATGCGACTACTCCCTGAACTACGCGCTCCATTCATGTGGCGCTTGCTCTTTCCCGAATCCCCACCCTTCCGCGACGAGAGGCAACTTACCCTTCCCCCACCCTGCTGCATTTCTTTAGCTCTTACAACAGTGTTCCGACCTGGGGACGACGACTCAGAATCTGCTCTTGGTCGACGTAATTTTATGCAAGGAATGAGACGGGAGTATACAGTATTATTAATGC
The DNA here is from genome assembly GCA_002313205.1 of Laupala kohalensis. Classification (NCBI taxonomy): domain Eukaryota; kingdom Metazoa; phylum Arthropoda; class Insecta; order Orthoptera; family Trigonidiidae; genus Laupala; species Laupala kohalensis. Next base: position 3,087,518 of record NNCF01126407.1, on the reverse strand, counting down.
ATAATATATTCAAGATTTGATGAGTTGTTCGCGACGTGGTTGGGTACAGGAGAGGAAAGAAAGAAAACAAACCATGACTTAGGTGAATATGAATGAAAATGATGGAGGAATTCGTATATATAGTTGGTGGGGAGGACAGTTGTATATGAAGACTAGGAGAAAAAGGTGAAAGTGAGGATAGAATGGCAAATGAGGAATCATAAAAACATGCTAAGGTTATAGATTGTGATCTGCGCTGAGCAAGGCGAAGCACTGTTGTCGCTTATTTACCGTAGAGAAACTTTCTTTACTAACTTGATCCTCGGAAGGAATTACATTTTAGATCAATAGAACACGCTGACTAGTATTATTTTGGAAAGCACGGTTCGCGTGTAATGGACACAATGAATTTGAGTTCAGTTGACTTTCAATGAAAATACCGATACATTTTTCCTTTATCCCTATTTTGTTAATATTAGCTACAGTGAAATAGCTGTATTTATTCTATCCGCAGACCTAATGATGTTACTCCACTGACATAAAGAAATGAAACCTACTAAATGAGACTCTTCATAGAAAGACATAACAGGCTCACCAATAAATTTTCTTCGGTCTTACGACTTAAACCTGCCCAGGAATACATAAATCTCAATATAGGAGATCTAGTAAAAGAATAAAGCTGGCTAGATAGTTTGTTTTGCTGTAAACTTTCGATGGCGGTTTTTAATATTAAGTAGAAGTCCATATTAGACATTTCAACTAGCAATTGCGAAAAGACTTTTCTATCTTATTTTCCTCCTTGCCACCACTACTTGAATTCTGTTGAAATATTATTGTGGCATTTCTTTACTTCACACGCATAGAATCACATTCACACTCAATCCACCCAAAGATTCGTATACAACAAGAAATAGAAAAACAATATTTGTTTAATCATACAAAGAAATAGTTTTAAATACTAATACAAAATCTTCGTGTTTTCCTCCTCCCAAAAGAGTGAATTAATGCAAATTATTGTCAAAATTGAACATTGTACACGCGATTTAAAAAAGCTATTTAAAAAGGCAATTATACTTCGGTTAATACAACATTTTTTTAATGTATTGGAGTGAATCGTAACACTTGAGTGATTTAATTTAATTGTAATAAACATGCCCCGGGAGTGCTACAACCAAATTTGGTAACATACATTCGGGGTGTTCTCGTGATGCTTCGATGAGAAAAATTGTTAAATATAGGTTCGACATACAAAAATATCGGAGATAAAAAATCTATGTTGTGTGTTACTACCACTACGACACCAACTTACTCTTTACGATAGAACAAAAGATAAAAATGATTTCCATTATTTTAAATTGGATTTCTTTTCACTTAATACAAAATATCAGGGAAAAATAATTATTCAAGGAATCATGAAAACAAGGACTTGCGATATTTTTCTATACGTTTCTATAAAAAGTCATGAAACAATTTGGTTCTAGAATGTTCAGCGAAGAATACCTCTAATAATAAAATGAATAACAGTAATTGCTTTTATATTTTCTTAATATAAATTAAATAACGTCACTTCAAACAGAGAAAAGAGAAAAACAATATTGAAGAACAATATATTAGGATAAATAAAATGTTGTATTGTATTCGGATAAATATAATTGTGCTTGATTAATTGTGCTTTTAAAAGTGTTTAAAATTAACATTTCCCATATTTATTGGTTACATTGACAAGGAAGGAAACTGTTTCGCCCTTAACTCATACTTGTTTCTTTTAATTGAAAATGAAAAGTTAAGTTTTACATTGTATTTCGTTAGACACATTTCTAGATGAAAAAAACAACAAACAATTTACCTTGGAGTATTACTTTTACTCTCTCGAATTGCCCTCAGAATATACAGGTACTTAAAAGGAGATCTTGAATAAAAGGATTAAAAAGTGTAGACGCGATGATATAAAACACTGGTTATAATTGTCACCGTGCTGCACATTCTAAAGGAAGAAGATGGCAACGAAGATGGAGATAGTGGACATGCTAATGCTAGGCAGAGGCAGGTTGCCTTATCAGGTTGACGGGTCTGAATTCATTAGCTACGATTCATCAAGATTTTGCTTATAGGGAATTGATCGTTGCTCTCCCATGTTGGTTCGGGGAAGTGCTAGCTTGGAAGTTGACATGGAGTCGCCAATTAAAAAATGTCACACCTTGCGTGACGGTGATTAGTGATTTAATTATTTACGATCTTAAAATCGAGGCTACAGGTTGTGCTCGTATCGTTTGGAGTAACGGGTTGGTCATTCAAAATAGCAAAAAAATTCTACGTGCAAATTCAATTTATATAGATGTCGCAACAATGATGCACATTTCAAATTGCGTCTCATTTTCTTTCTAGTTGGTTGGTAACGTCAGTTATTGTGCAGCTGACATCTAGAGACATTGGGTTATTGAAACTGAAATGCTTTATTGTCGTATAAAGCGTAGTCTTATTCAAAATTTATTACAGATACGAGAAAAGTTCTTTAGAGGCACTTCGACAACTTCGGCGAAACGTAATTAATTCATCGATAATTCGACGAGTAATTGAAAAGTTTAAGTTGGCGAGCCCTAAAACCCCAATTTAAAAAAATGAAGTTTCAGCCACGTGGTTCAGTTGCAGATGTTAAGACATAAAAGTGTAGTCGTACTGCCTGGTCTGTTAAAAATATTACCTTCGCAACTGAGAGTGTAGCCCAAAGAATCCGTCCCTCTATCCGCCATCAATCATAAGAACTGAACATTTTTTTATTGTAGTATTTGTAAACGGGAAACGTAGCGTGCTATTAAAGCTTATCAACATGGGGCTATAAGAGGTAGTATTTCTTAATGGGGTTTTAGATCTTGCCAAGGTTATTAGAGGAGGTAGGATGTGAGTGGTAGGGCTATTATTAGTTGGTGGGCCGTGTAGCTGGGCCCACGTGGAGGTATTGTTGCCAGTAGTTAGTAATAATAAGAGTTAGTGATACTAAGAGTAGTAGGAGGCTGACAGAAGAAGGAGGGCTCGCTTTGCAAAAGTCATAGCTATATATGAACTGGGACATTAATGCGAAAAGCTACAATTTTTCTCGCCCCGCCGGAAATTAAACCCGGAGTGACTTGGTGGTGAGCAAGCATGCTAACCCCTTAACCACCGGAGGGACACTAAACATTTCGAGCAGTACCATGTAGCTAACTTTGACACAGGTTCTTCATATACTCCTTTACAACTCGATAAGGAAACGAACAAGAGAACGGACTAATGTCAGTCAATTTTGTGAGTTAATAAACAATTCCAATGACACATCGCAAGAAGATCGACAACATTATCGCGATCGTCTTGAAGACACTTCGTCGCGCTTAGTACAATTGGACGATGCCATCCACGACCTTATGTCGGATGAAGAATATAATTCTGACGTGCCCGCATGTGAACAAATTGTAACAGCTAAACTTGCTTTTTGCAAAACCGCTCGGCGATTGGATGAGATGATGTTTTCTCCAACAACTTCTTTGTCACTAGAACAACTGTCTGTCACTCCTTCACCAGTTATAACATCTTCAATTAGAATTCGCGCTGTATAATTAGAGTTTTTCTCAGATGACGTTGAAACATGAATGCGTTTCTGGGATGAGTTTGAATCATCGGTGGATAATGATTCTCACCTTTCCACAATAGATATATATGTTTTTCTACGGAGCTACCTTGCGAGCGGTTCTTCGCAAATTTCGAGAACTAGGAACAATCAGAATTCCATTTCCCGAATCATACTTTCACTGTTCGTGTAGCAGAAACACTGAATCCCACAATTCGTACTGCCTCGAGAACCAAAGACGAAATGTACGTCTCTCAAGAAAACAATCACTCACTGTGCTAACAACTTAAAAAATGCAGAGAAAAAGTTTTCCGCACCACAAAAGAGACTCGACAAAATCGATTCGTTTATGCAAATTTACGAAAACCAAATGCTGCGTCACATAAGCAGTGGTCATTTACAGTTGGCACCACCCCCGTGACAAGACATTTCATTTGCCACACCAGTTAGTAAAGAAAGAGAAACGTGGAAATACTAAGTGGCGAATCGTTTTCGTAGCACAATCAGGCCACCAGATCGAAGCTTTTCTCCCAGAAGATCGTGCACGACCTGGGAAATCTTCCGCTGTCACTGGTAGGGGTTTCGCCAGTTCCTTATACGTGTAGGTGGGGAATCCAAAGCTTCACAGGAGTTAATTCACGCTCTTTACTTGCGCGACGAAACGAACCTTACATTTGGAACTGACAACAGATTAATTCCTCGTGCCACTACAACGCATTGTTGGGTGCTGTGACCTTTCTCATATCTTCTATTCGGAAAACACGCAGACATTCTACGCCTCCTCGAAGGAACTTAAAGACGTGTGGAAGTCGATCTACGCATCCAAAACATCACTATTTGGTCCTCAACAATATCATGTGGAAATTCATCCCTCGGCGAGCGGCTTTATGGGGAGGAGGGGAGGAAAGAATGGTTGGGACAACGAAAAACTACTCACCCCGTCCAACTGATTATCTCCCTGGCGGAACTATGTATCATGTTTATTATCTGTATTCTCCTATATGTTTGACTTCCGTAAAGGTGGCGTCATAGTACGCATTGTGTGTTTATGCCACTACAGTTCAACTGACGCAACAACTCCTGTCAACCAACTAATTCTTTCAACTACTACAACTACATTCTAAGATCTCGGGGCCTGATGCAGTGTGACTTTTTCCTGAAGGATTACGTGAAGTCACAAGTTTAAGGTAACTATCCGACAACAATTCCTGAGTTTAAGGGCCAATTCGAAAATCAATCAACAACTGTGCAAAAACTCCTAAAAAGTTCTTAAAGAGAGTCAGAGTTTATAAACAAAGTGTTTTCGGACATTTGTCTGTTATTTTTACGTGTAACCGCAATGTATACTTACGGGTACAAAATATTTTAACTTTTGAAGTAACAAATACATTTTATTATAAACAATATATTGTGCATTCATATTAGGTTATTCTTTATGAGAAGTTTATGTAAAGATAAGATGATAAATGGATTCTTCAATGCTATGAATCATTCAATTTAATTATTTCAATGAGAGAGTGAAAAGTATTAATTTAACGAAAGAGATGCCACAAATTATTATGGAAGATGTATGAATCCCATATATTATAATCATAATGCACCGGATAGATAACGAGCTACACGTGACCAAGTCAAAACTACTTTTAATTGCTCATAGATATTTATTACTCTTTCTATGTTAATGATGTCTTTTAGCATAGCTGAAATTGTTTCGAATTTGAATAATTTAGTGGAGAAAATGAAAAATTCCAGAATCAACTTAGATAAAGAATGCTGTAGATCTCGGTTTGCGCAAGCGGAGTTCCGTTACGTATTTGGAAACGCCACTTGACGATGCTCACACTTTGGACCACTCGAAAACCCGTTAACGCATGACCATAAAAATAAATGAGAGCTACGCGAAACACTTAACCTTCGTCTTGGGGGTAGCACTTTACATATGTCGGGGAAAATATGTCTTGTAATTGAAAACATATATTAGCAAAGTAATTCAGAGACCCCTCGCTTCTGGAATTTTCTTTAAACGCGCAAAGCTTTAAAATCCGAAGTAATTACAAGACGTCCTAATTAGACCAACACCTGCAGGGCAGCCTTCAAATAAATAGACTGTAAATCGGATGAATGATGTATTTGTCCTCCTTCGTGTCTGTAGGATTTCCTATTCATTTCTTAGACGTCCTAACAACATATATTTGTGATAATTGCTTGTTAATTGCTTGGCTTAAACATACCGGGGCACTAATTACGAGCTTTTATGTCCTTAAATACTTTAGAAAAAACGTTTTCGAATTCTTAAATCGTATTCATTACTCGACATATATTGTTTCAATGTGTGTCTTCGTAAAGACACCATTTTGAAGCGAACTATTAATTACAACCGAAATTGAAAGGAGAGTAATACTTCACTTCTCAATCAACATACAAACATACATGATCACTTTTTATAAAAGGAAATGAAGGTACATTTGCCCTACAAATTACGTTCTCCTTGTGAGTCATTTATTGAATGTGTGATGTTTCCATGACATACCTTGTAACAAAACGAATTACGTGTTTAATGCTGACTTATATTCCTGACATATATAAGAAGTGGAATTTCTTCATTTTATTCTAGCTTAACATATTGAGGTCGACTTTTGTTCCTCTTAGTTCGTTCCTTATCGATTCCTCTTAATTCAAAAATGAAATAAAATCCTAATTTCTTTTTTCACTAGCAATATATAAATAAATAATTTATATAATGCAATTGACAATATACGTATTCAATGTCATAGAATTATTGGAATAAATGTTTTTTTTAAAGAAATGTAGTCTTTTAATTGTTTATTCAAGAAGAGTCCAAAACACGACGTTTCGACATGCATTTAGGAAGACAAAAACAATATAATTACTTCCATAATGTATTCCTGAACGGTCAAATTCATATTTTTAGATAACTTACTGAAAGAAAAAAAACTATTTAATTTCCTGTGTGTTTCTAGAGCGGTTATCGGCCAGAAAAATAAATTTATTGGTGCGCAAGATTAATTCGCTGTATTGAAAAAGTACATAATCCTACAAATTAAAAGATCATAAATTCTTCTCAGTCATCGCAACACAACAAAGATTTCCTTGAAATATCTTATGAATACAGATTCTACTACAATTGTGTTTCGCACGTGGGCGGAAATGCGTAAACGCACATCTCACGACGGTTGCCACGGACCCGGAAACATGGAAAGAGTACACGACACGCGGTCGACAATGGAGGTAGTTCATATGGTAGTAAAAGACACGACACGACGATGTTGACTTCCTCCGAGATGAGAGATGGTGAGCATTAACATTCGCTGCAGGAAATCGATTGAATTCTACCTCCTTTGATTGTTGGCTTTATAAAACTACTAGCTGAAACCTGCATCATTGCTCACTTAAATACTGAGGTTTTGGAAAAAAAAATATTAGAACTAGAATTTCCATTAATATACATTTACAGTCCCACTCCTCGCCACAGAGCATATTTCAAGCTATAAACTAGACGGTACTACTGTCGTCTAGTGAGGGACTTAATACCGTCTAGTAGCACAACTTCGTCACAAAAAATGAGAAAAAGTTAACAAAATCAGCGAATGGCTGTTTCTGACCCAAGTCAATTTGAAGATAAGAAGTTTTATTGATTGACATTATAACAAAATTGGTTTATTTAACAGCAAGTATGTACTTTTTATTTTAGCAACATAATAATTCCCATAACTTTTTGTTATTGTCAAAAAACAGTACAAACTGCGTATGACCACGTGGAGGACAATAAACTAATTTACTCTCCGGAAGCAAGCAAGGGACCATCCCATCAATTCCGATCAAGGGCCCTAAGGCAGAGGTGGATTAAAAAATTTCAGTAAAAGTTCCTAGATAAGATAAAAAGTTAGCTGCGAGTTATAATACATATATAATGTCAATACGTTTATAATTTAACGCAAATATGTTTGTAAATTTACATGTACAAGTTATTATCGAACTATAGATTATTCTGAGTATAGTGTTTAAAAATCATAAGAGTTGAAAAAACACTAAATTCACGATTTATTGTTACAATAAACACGCCCCTAGACAAAGCCTAGAGAATCTGTATAAGAAATCCGCCTCTACCCGAAGGAAAAACGGAGAAAAACCCGGGCCAGGATGGGGCTACAGAATTTATGTACACAACCGTGCCAAAGTTGAGTACACATAAAACTAAATTAATATGAGCCATACGGCAACACAATCATGCAAGAAAATATTTTTTGAAATTGTTATAAGTTATTTAACAAAGTACTACAGCAATAGCGTGATAAAGTACAAGACGGATTTAACTTTTATTAAAATCAATAAATTCTTTTACAGTGTAGAAGCACTGGTGCAGGAGGTAGTTTTTAACCGCGGATTTGAAGATATTCAATTTCATAATGTCTTTTATATTCTTGGGCAGGGAATTATATAGAACGATTCCCGAATGATAAGGTCCTTTTTGGCAAAGAGTGGTTGACACTCTAGGGCGATGAATATTACTACTATTGCGTGTATAGTGTTCGTGAACGAGACTGTTTCGTATAAAGAAAGGGTGGCACTTCAGTAATTCGGTCTTAACAAACACGACTGTTTCATAAATATAAATGCAGGGAAGTGTTAAGATATTTAATTCCTTGAATAAAGGTTTACAAGAGTTTCGGGGGTGAGATTTACAAATTATCCGAACTATCCTCTACTGTATTCTGAAAGTTTGAATACTCTGACCGGAATTACCCCAGAAGGTAATGCCGTAACGTACATGGGAGTAAACGTTTGCAAAATAAACGCAACGGGAAATACGTGGACTAACTGCGTTAGCTATGGTTCGTGGGTGGATATAATTGGAGGACATTTATTTGGATATATTGAGTTCGTTTTTTTACCAACTTCTGAGAAGTGAGAATGAAAGAAATTTGCGATGTCCTAAGGACTTGTTACGATTTTGCCATCGTTTAGTAAAGAAACATTTTCTTCGCGGTTTTCAGAAGTTGACGTGTAATTTTTAACAATATTCCACATGGCTTTCATCCAGTTGCTCGATTTTAGTATATGCCTGTCGTTTTCCATAACTTTAGCTGCATAGACTACTTTTCGGAGAATAGTCTTATATTTACGAAAATAATTATGGAATTCGGGTGGTTGGTTATAGCGTTTTGAAAGATAATATAAACGGCGATTGTTTTTTGAAGAAATCCTTATCTNATCCATCTATTGTATTTCTTTGTGTTAATTAACTTGCGTTTTATGGGAAAACTAGAGTTGTAATGTTTTAGGAATATTGAGATAAATACATTGAATTTGTCGTCGGTGTTTTGGCAAATGTAAACATCTTTCCATGTTTCTTCACGCAAATAATTTATAAATATAGATTTATTTATGTCATTAAGTATGTCATGTTTCTACTGCAATTTCAGAATTTTGGTGCCTGCATATTCAAAAGACTCAAACAAAATTGGTTGTGAATTGAAACCATAATAATTTCAAAATTAAGTTTCTCCGAGAAAGATCCCAGACTAAGGAGTATTCCATATCCCTTGTATTCCTGTGCTGTCGAGTGAAGATTCCTCAAAAATGTTCTGAGTCACCCACACCAAAATACATTACAAAGATAACATACATTACTGTTGAATTAAGGTGGAGATTTTCGATAGTTATTACTGCGTGGAAACGTTTATCAATCATTTCTACGTGGAAGTTTTGACATTTTTATATCCGCGTAGCATATTTTGGTACACAGCAATAAGTGCTCTTTAAATTGTATGTATCAGGAGTCTGCGTGGCTCAGGGGACAGAGCGGTGAGCTTCTGACTGGGAAAGGTTAATCAACTAGAGAACTATGATAAATGTGATGGATAAATGTCTCAGTCAAATGAGAATGGTAAAACAAATATCTTGGAGTTATAACAGATATTAGACACTTCAAGAATCATGTTGATTATATAACGCTTAAGAAATAAGAAAAAAACCTCCATTACAGCTTACTTCGTGAGGGACAACAACAAAAATTGCCAGACAGCGGACTTGCAAAGCACTAAAAAGGTGAGATACCACCTATAATGAGTTGCTGCAAGTGTATGGTTGCCGCGTGTTACTAATATACACAAGGAAAGGTAAATTCATCATGCACTGTGGATTTATTTATTGCGATTAAGCAGTAATATTTGGTGTGATTGCCTTGTTCATACACCTGCACAAGGTATGATTGCGTTACTGGCAAAGAAAGATGTGAAAAGTTTTCTATAATGGTGACAAAGGAGTAAAAGGTAATGTAACGAAATGTTTAAGTAAAGTCTGGCATATACGATAGGAGAAACGTAGTAAAGGGAGAAATTTGTACAGATTTATACCAAAGGTTGAAGATGCCAAAAGGGTGCACGAAGGGTAGAGCTCCGTTATTACTAGACCTTGGCACTGGGAGGAGGATATGTGGCCAGCATCTCGTTCCGGCCGGATTGCCCCAGATTAGACCCTATACTCATATTACAGCGGACTGAGTAGACCTGGGAGTCAGTTTGGATGTTAAGTTGTGATGAACTCCACCGGGGATCCAGCCTGCAATCCAGCGCTCTACCCACTAAGACTGGCTAACAACGTTGGATGCGAGAGAAAAAACCTATGACAACGCTTTTTTATTGCAGTATTTGCAAATGAGAAATGTGGCATGCAATTGAAGCTTATATGGAGCGATAGGAGGTAAGAGATGGGTGGTAGGGTGATTGCTAGTAGGTGTCTGGGTTTACCAACAACGTGGCTCCCGTGGAGGTGTTAGTGAGGGTAGTTAGTAATAGTAAGAGTTCTTGATGCTAAGAGTAGTAGAGGTGGATAAAAGGAGGGGTCGCTTTTCAGTAGTCACAGCTAATTACACTGGGACATTAATGTGCAAAGCTACAAATTTTTCTGACACCACCGGGAATTGAACTCGGAATGTTAACCCCCCAACCACCGTAGGGGACGACGCTTGTCGTCTTCGAGACGCAAGCAATCACGCAAACGCATGGACGCAAGAGCCAGCGACGCTTTCGAGTTTCCTGCTTTTGTACGAACTTCCGGTCGCCACCTGGACCAGTCCGCACGTTTCTCCTGCCGACTTCCCTGCTACCGTCAACCTCCCACTCGACGCGTCGCAAGGCTATTCATCCTTCTGCACTTTCCCGAACTCCATCCCGAGAGAAGAAACTGCGTGACGTCAGAAGACAGGATGTGGCAAAAGATACATGCATTGAGAAGATAGAAACTCATTTCGACTATTGGATTTAGTGCAGGAAAAATGTCTGAAACCCATTCTGTTCTTAATTGTAAAGTAATGCTCATTTTGTAGTTACACTTCTTTACGAGTGAAATAATGAGTTTACTCATCGTCTTCAATTTTCCCAGTAATATGACGAAATAATTTCTCTTTCCGCTCATGAAATGTTCTGTCCGAAATGTGTTTGCTACTTTTTTTAGGAATAGCGTCATATCACTGACAAGATTTTAATATTACAAGTATTATTCCGATATTAAGAGTAAAATTGGAACAAATTCACCAATAAGTATTATTTTTCTTGATTTTCTAAACGTTTGAGACTTTATTACTATTTACTCTTTTTTATTAACATTTTATTTTGAAACGACTGAGCTGGTAACTTCCATACTGCTATTCAAGTTCGGAAAGAATACAAAGAGTGCTCCAAGATTCTTAGACCAATTGCTCTGAGGATAATTGTCGTAAAAATTTCCCATTGCGCATTTACTACAGTTTTAGACCTAGAAATGTGATAGGGTTTTAGTGTAAAAGATGTTTCAATAACTAAATTTCAATGAAATTGATTGGTCACATAAGGATGACATATGAAAACTTCTTTGTTATATAACGGAGTGACTAAGAGTGTATTACTGAGGCAATGTTGAGAAGATATTGAGAGAACGAAATAAGTGTAATTAATTCGGATAATAGGGTGTGTACGAAGAGTAGCTATACAAAGATTTAGCTAATAGATAGCCAGTTTAGCCACATAATAATGGGAACCGAAATGATATTCCGAAAAAAGATACAAATGGCAACCACGCAAGACTGACATATTTGTAATAATACGTGAATTGACAATAAGTAATACAGATCATTATATTTATTGGCTAGTAAAAGTTCCGAAGTTTGTTTCTTTCTTGATGTCGGCAAAGATCAACTCGGGAACAAGCCCAGAGCTCCTTTAAAAATGCCATTCTTGCAATCTATCATGTTGGAGACGTAATATTACGAATATATTGGGAACATATTGAGAAAGGATCGTTACGCTATAGCAAATATAGGTAATGAAGTTGGTAAGCAAGGCAATATAGAGTATGCAGTTGATAATAGTGGCAAGGGAAATAACTTCTGCGGGGCTTTGTTGAAACAATTTGATTGAACTAGCTAAACTATACTGTTAAAGAAGGCACAAACAATTAGAGAAGGACAAGTATCGCTAGTAAACGTTGTTTAATAAATAACTTAAGTCTTCCATTACTATGCCAACATCATGCAGTGGAACCGCCGACCGTGGTTCAATCCCCGCACGGATATGAGCCATGCAATCTAGGAGTACATTTACTCACTTATTACAATTTGAGTAAAAAAAATAGTAAACTGTTATAATGTGTGATAATGGTTCTCTCTCTGTTCAGAAAGTAATTTTAATAATGATACCTTATTTTTGCCATTTGGTCAAGTATGACAGATGGAAAAGTAGTATTTTCAAAGACTTACCTTTTAGATATGAGAATAGAGTAGTGGTAGAAATGGAAGAACCAAAGGTATACGAATCTGTTATGGACAAACTGTAAGGAATACGTTAAAAAAAGGGAATTTTCTGAATTACTGTTAGAAAAGTGTACGACTGATTCAGGTATCTTCTGCCCTCGATTTCAGAGATGACAAAGGAAACTTAAAATTGTCGAATCTCGAGCACGGTATACATGCACATTGTGAATAAATTTTTAGCAGTTTATTATAAAACACATCGTACTAATACAGACATTTACTTGTCGTAAAGGTTATCTGCCTCTTGAGCGCGGACTAGGATATAATTTTTTCTAGCAGCAGTGGGGGCTCAAAAAATCGTTTCGCCCCCGAGACTTGGCGATGTCGGTGTCGTGGACTGGTGATGGCAGCAGCGTCAGTGTAGGATATTGGTGGCAGCGTTGGTGGTGGTGTTGGCGGTAGGCTGGAAGGACTGGGCGCGCCAAGAATGCGCCCCCGCCCGCGGCGCTCGCCACCACCTCCATCGCCATAGCCGCCGCCACCGTCGGCACCTTCATCGCCACATCTCCGGCGCTAAGACGTTTATAACACAACAGCCCAAGGAATGTTACAGCAACAACACAGACGAGATGGAAATTGAAGTGGAGAATTCTTCTGTTGTGTATACCTGCCTCCAAAGACGCAATCGTAACTGTAAAACGACGCACGGATTAGTGAGGTTGCTGTCACACGAAACGAAATTTCCAGAACCTAAGCCTAATATATACTACTTGCGGACGTGTTTACAAATTCTCCCTTTTGCGTTTATTACGGAACTTAATCTCGTAACGAACACGGGAGTCAATTTCGCGCGAAATTTGCGGTCACTTTTAATAAAAAAAATTATAAAACAATTCACGAGATGCAGTATCAAGAAAATAAAACAACCAGTAAATGTTTATCTTTATACTCTAAAAACTAATCAATACATTTTAAATAATGATAAAGTAAGAGGAATTGTGAATTAACACTCCATCCAATTTTCCATGTGAACTGACTTACGATTTATTAAATATTGAGGAAAGGAACAAAAAATGTAATTTACTTAATATTGAGGTTGAATTTCCGAAAATAAAGTCAAAAACTTAGGCATAAGTATTTATTTTTCAAAATACGAAATACTAAATATCAGTCATTCACACCTCTAAATGTATAACATAATAGTACTGAACTCCGAATTTCAAAACGACCGCATAATTATTTTTTCTCCAAGATGATTTGGTATTTTACAAAGGGTATAAAAATATAGGATATTTTGTATTTTTAGAATAACACTATAAATTTTACATCATATGATCACCAACATGAGAAATATCACTAACATACAATAATTTCACCATTACTAATCAAATCCACAAAGTTATGATTTTCAGAAGTGTTCTGAATACTAACATAAATACTTAAAGAATAATTTTCTTTTCATGGGATTGTACTTCCTATATTTAAAATTCAAAATCTTTCATTATTATTAACTCTTCGAACTACTCTTGAAATTAGAAAATAAAAATAATTGACCAAATCTGCTTTCTTTTCCTCCCATATATCTATAGCACTTTTCATTTCCTCAATGTTTTCCATTATCTCACTCTTTCTTCTTTTTCATTTAGTTCATTCCTTAAGCTGACGATTCAAACACCATCTGGTGCATTTTAATTATGGACAATAAAGAATTAGCCGGGAGACTTTTAATAACTTAATAACACGGAGTCCAAGTCTTACTCCATAAAAAGTGCGCGGCTGGAATGTGTGTATAAATCCGTCGACCCAGATGGTGCTTGGAACAGTTAGCTCGGCACCCTTGCCTTTAAAAATTGCTTTAACCCCTTCCTGCTAATGAGCAGGAATTTTATTGAAAGAATTTCATTCAGAGTGATCTTTAGTGTAAGTTATTTGTAGAATAAGACCATTCTATATTTAGGTTGACTCAACACCTGAAGTAACACGTCAAAACAAGAACAAAGAAAAAACAATATTTTCTTTCTACCGTTAGTATAAGTTGTTTTTTCTCATCTGATTTTTAATTTTATTATACATACTTGTCACAAGTAATGCTTTTTATTAATATTTCGGGACAACATGATTCATCGTTATCGAAAAACTATATGATAAATTTACTTTTTATAAACCCGCTTCCCTGTTTTATCATTCTGCCATTAACCAATAACAAACAACGATTATCTTCTAATTTCTAAATAATTATTCTTCATTACATATTAAATTTGCTCTGAAATATAAAAATCTTAGCGTATTCAACTCGAATGAAATTAATTCATTTTTTTTTTCAATATTTTGATTTTATTCATTCATTCAAACCGTAATTTACTACTTACTATTAGCGTCTCAACGGAGGGGATAATCGACAATGACAAATTATATATTTTTTAAATTCGTTTTCAATATGCACACTTTAAATTATTATATTTACAAACTATTAAAAAGTTAAAATATTTATTGTGTTAAAAATCCCCTGGAATTCTACAGTGAGAGAAAGGAAATTACAAATGCAGTGACTATTTATTTCGTCTTGCCTCTTTTTACCTTATACTGAGTGACGGAGATGGATGATGTGTGACCTAACCAATGTAGCTGGTGGAATGAAAAGTGTACCGGGTGCCGTCCCGTGCACCTCCCTGAGGAGGATAATGTATGAAGAAGTGAGGGACGAATTATGATGAGCGAATTGTGGAGTGAAAGGCAGGGAAACGGGAGTGTTCTGCGAAAACCTGCCACGAATCCGCACAACAAATTCACTTGAATCGACCAGGGTTTGATTTAGCGTCACCAGAAGTAAAAGTCGAGTGTGCTATACCCGGGATTTGAACCAGCGCCACCAGAGATCAGAGATAGCCGAGTGGGTCGCCCACATATACTGTAAATAAATAAATTTATTTAGTACAATTACAGTAGAAGACTATTCTATTTTCATACAGTAAAGTGTATTAACGTGTTGTAAGTTGAACCGAATAAAAATGTAAAAGACGGCAGCAGTAAGGTTTTTTAGGACACATATTTTCACGGAAATTAAATGCAGAGTCGTACCTGACTTATTTTCAGAAAAATTTACCATCGAAAAACTATGAAATATCTTTGCTATTTTTGTGTTTTGCGCATAATTGGCTATCGCAGAGACGTTAATTATCGCCGTATATTGAAATTTGTGTCTTCTCTCTGCATTTTTGTTCCGGATTATTCCCTATTACATACCCAAACATAATTATTTTCAATCGTATGTAACCATATTCGTTAGAACCTCGTCGTATTCCGTACCTGTATTTTCCCCCTTCCGCGCCCTGGCTACAGCATCAATCATCTGAGGAAGCCGGCCAAGTAAGGTGTCGCCTATGGAAAGCAGACATGATAGCATCTAAAAGACTTGTTCACAAACCTCCTTATCGGAGATGGAGATTTTAAAAATAATTTGTTAAGTTTTTGAGTCAATATAAATTTAGTTCTAGAGTGATATGTCTGGAGATAGAGTGGTCAAATCGGTTCACTGCATTCTCTGGGTAGTAATTTTAGTGGCGTGTAGACATACTTTTTCGGCGGGAGAAATATTACCATTGACCGCAAGGTGGATAGAACGCACCAAGATTCATGCAGCCTTTTATGGGTTACTGTTTTTTGTTTCAGTAGTCAGTGGGTAGTGCGTTAAGTTATATATGATCGAAATATTAGAGAGACCTGAATCGATAATACTAAGAACATTAAACACTAGTAGTGAAGCAGTCATTTCTTAGAGAGATAACTCACAGAAAACACATACAATAAATGGACAATAAATACTTTTTAATTGCACTCTTGTTTTATTATTAGATTCTTATTAGTTTTCTATGGATAGTTGTTTCTTTACTATTATATAATCATTCCTACGAAGTATCAAATAATGGTATCACTATTCTGACTTTCAAACGAAAGTACCAAAAAAAGGTAAAAAATGATTAGCTTAATAATAAACATTTAAATGAAATATTAATTATTTAAATATGTACTATTTTTAATAAAATATTAACTTTTTTACATTATTTTAACGTTTTTATTGGAAGATGAACGGAAAAGTAAATGTTCTATGTTAAGAATAAACAATATATTGTTTTTGTACAAAAATGTTAAAATGTTAAATGTCCAATAAAAACGTAAAAAATGCAAAAAAAAATATTTTATTAAAAATAATACATATTTAAATAATTAATATTTCATTTAAATATTTATTATTAAGCTAAACATTTTTTGCCTTTTTGCTACTTTCTTTTGAAAGTCAGAAAAGTGATACCATTATTTTCATATACCTAAGTACCTTGTGACATTTGTACTGATTTTTCATGACATATTAATTATACGAGCATGCTTCTTCCCTAACTAGTCATTTACACGTTTGTATTGGGATAGTTCTCTATTATACGTATTTAAATCTTCTTTCACAGTTCTGCAGATACAAACGTCGCAAAGATGTTTGCCGTACCAGACCTCATCGTTTTCAACAAGAAAGTGTATCCACCTCGTAAGTTTTTGAAACAACATTATTTTCAAATTTATTTGCCAATTTTTACAAAAGCTTCCTCAATATTTGAACTTCATGGTGTGTTGTATAATGATTATTATCATTTCAATAATGGTGATATCTATGAAGCACCAAAACTTGTCTTAGGAAAGGTTTGATCAAAAGTTTGTCCACTAAAATGCAGTACAACATTTTAAAGCTATTGTGAAGTAATATTTTTTGACAATTAGTGTTTAACATATTATATTTGATTTCATCTTGATATCTCAGATGTTAACAGTTGAGATCCATAGTCTCTTAAGTAGGATAGAAAAAAAAGTTGGAAGACATGGACAATATACCGAATAATATATAGAAAATACTTTGACCTTGAAACGAAATCTAATAATAACTGACCTGATCCTAACAAACACATATATTTCATTACGTGTACTATGTGTTACATGTAAAATTTTCTAAACCTGTCTGGAATATCAATGACAAATCTTTTAGTCAAAAGAAATTTTATACAAAGGGAAAGTATTTAATGAGAAGACAGATATAAAAATAACTTGACAAACTTATCAATGATGCAATGCATATTGGTGAGGGATAGGATCGGCAAATTATTTAGGATGCTGTCTGTATACAATGACTATTTCATGGTTATTTGTATAAATCACTATAACACGAAAGTTAAGATTGAAATAATATTTTGTTTTGTTTCGCTATTTCACTGAGAGAACAGAAAAGCGAGTTACTCAAGGTCGGATTTATGAGATACCTCGATCAGACGTATTAAACATTAGGATAGTGAATCATCAAAGAGATGAGAAATTTGTTTTCTTGTAAAATTATTGAAAATATTGAACTATAATAATCTATAGTAATGTACAGAAATTATGAAGATGGCATATTAATTTCTTTTTTCAGAAAAAAACAACAAAATTATTGACTTCAATTGAAATTTGTATTATGGTACTAGGAACAAATTCTTTTATATTACTCAAACTGATAGCGGATTTATGATAAATATTTTTCAGTGATCCACCACGAAGTGTACAACTGAATAAAGTAATTTGAAAGAGATTCATATTACACAACAGTATCCAGAAAATTTTATCGAATTTTCCTGATGTCAGAGGGGAGATTCTCGAAGAAAGTTACCGTTTTGGCCCTCCACAGAATGGACTCCTAGTAAAAAATGAAACTTGTTTTTTCTCAATCATTCATTCATTCATTAATTCTATCATTTTATTTCTTCTGAAGTATCAGAAAAGCATTGTAATGAGTTTTCTGGATGTTTGACTGTTTAATTAATTTTAGTATCTCCAACAAATGTGTCATATACGACAAATGTGTCATATTTTACCTAAGACGATGTTTTTCTTTTTAAATTTTCGTTTATTTTTCAATTTGTTGTAAGTACAACATCTTCTTTGTGTCCTAGATTCTTACATAGAAATCGTGGAAACTCATTTTCAAAGCTTGGAACTGAGAAATTTTCTCTCACGAATGTTACCAAAAACATTTATAGACGTTTTCCTTTTAAAATATTAAAGTATTTTAACTCAAAACAGAAATGTTTTGTGTCATAAAGTACTAAGTTATGCTTAATAATAATGAGTCGACATTTAGTGTTTAATGTTAATCACTGTTCGAAGGTACTAATTCTTCAATGTGAAAATGAAGAATAAGGGTTGAGTAACATTTATGACAAATAAACTAGGTTATATATATAGAAGACAGAATTCAGAACCGTTGAAACCTTTTATTTTACATAAGACCGTGAATGCGTAAAAAATATATATATTTTTATATATTTTGAAGATTAATATTTTCGAGTTTAGAGTTGAGCATCTCGTTTAGGACCTCGCTTTCTTTTCCCGCGGACCACCTTTGCATTCCGGCAGTTTTTAGAGCCTAGAATAAGATGATTCTTATGAAAGAATTGCTTTATGAACCAGTAAAGACTACAATACAAAAATGACAAATTGTTAGTTATTTGTGTCACAAGTGTTATTATTGAGTCACACGTGTTACCATAAGAAAGTAACATTTGTGACACTCCAGGTCTTGTTTTCCGATTTATTTCCTATCACTGACAAAATGTATAACAACATTAAATATTGTTAAGTACGAATATTTTAAAAAACATACAAATTTAACATTAATATAAATTAATTTTCCAATAAAAAACGAAAAGAGGATTAGAAATATGATGGCAGTAACAATTGTCCTCCTGAACACGTCCTCACTCTTCGAGTTTCCAGAATCAACTGAAGGTTGGTTGCTTAGGATGATACACTCCCTTGACTATACGCGCCACTCGTTTCCCCCTTCATTGTTCGTAATGAAGAGCACATATGTCGGTAACATTTGTGACAAAGTTGTTTAAACAAATTGAGGGGCAAATATTTAAAAATTTGTATTATCTCAACCTCACAATATTTTCTCGTTCAAAACCTGCATGGAATTTATTGATTACAATATAGTTCAAATTCATGTACTTTTCCAAATTTTCTATACCTGTCTCTTGTTGAAAAACGGGTTTTTCTGTTTTTCCAAGTAGCATTAAACCAGGGACAGTAACATTTGGGACATTTTTTATGACTCAATGTTACTGTTTTTTAATAACTTTTTTCTATGACTCAATGTAGACTAGAAACAACATGTCAGTAGCATACTTTTAGTAAGGGTTGGTTGTTGCAATTAAAAATGTAAAACACGAAGTACCTTCATCTCTGAATATGTTACCGACGGACTGTGAGCAAGCGACTTTTTTGAAAATCACACAGGTGCTTCAAAGAAGAGAAATAAAAAGAAAAAAAGAAAAGAAAGGACGGATAAACAACATTACTGTGTATAATTTCCAGTATATTCTTTGAGTCACTTTAAGATAAATTTTGCATTGTTTTATCAAAATACTAAACAAAAATGTTTTAACTACAATATTATTTCGTATTTCGCATTTATCATACTTTTTACTTAGAAACATGAACATGACAGAGCAAGCGTTTCATAAATTAAAACAAATATTTGAATTAAAATTATGTATGTTTCATTGTATATTCGTTATCACTGGTTTCTTATTCGTTTACTATCGATAATAGGAAAAAATACTTATTCGCACAATTAAGAAGAAAATGCACAAAGGGGATCATTAGGTATTCTAAGGATTATATTTCCCGCTTAGGTATTTTCATATATAGAAAGTTTAGAAGAATGAACGCAAGTCCAATACAAAATAATTTAAACACGTGGCACAATTTAACCACATTAATCACCAACATTATTTTTCAAATAATGAAAGTGTAAAATTTATATTAGATTGCCAATTCAAATGGTACGATTTTTTCCTGGTTAAAACGGAAGGCTGTCTGTTCCATTAGCTTCATCATCCTGTTTCTTTGAGTACGTATTTAGATTTGGTCTTCCCAATTGACCACATTTAACCAGACCGGTGACAGACTTATCTTCTCCTCCGTTATCACACCACACCCGCCAACTGAACTCAGTACGAGGTGAAAAGAAGACGGCATCTTTGACTAGTTTCTTTAACTCGCGCGGTTCGAAGTTGCTATCTATATATTTGCGGTATAACAAAAGGTACACCCAAGCGCCTTGTGTACTTCCACCACGACGCGACATTGTCTATCGCCAATGCCATTACGATGAAGGCTACCTGACGTATTCAACTGTTATCTCTTCTTAGGTGTCGTCACCTGGAATGGCGTTCCATGCTCAGAGCATGGTTGCCAACATCTCGAAATATTCTGTAGGATTAGGTGACATTTTAGTAATCAGATGTCATACTTTTATTTTTCATCTCAAGAATGATGAGTTCTTGACTTTTTTTGAAAACAAGTGTACATAACGTAAAATATCTAGACATTGTCATGTACATATTCCAAATTTTGCAATGAATTTCTTAAAAATAAGCCATATTGAGTAACTTTCAGTGGTACCTATTGTGCAATAAAGATTTGTGGTTCTAGTGACCTAGAAACGTAATATCTTTTTCCAGAAAATAATACTACTATACTGAGCAATGAAAATTATTTAAACACTTTTCATTTGTGTAGATTTAAGGAAGTAAAACAATGTTTAATCAGGAAATATACTTTCAATTCTGCATGTCCCCACAACATACTAAAACAGAAACTATTCTAAGAACAGAACAAAGTATTTTTAAGACATATACAGTAATTGGAGAAAAGGATTAAAAATTCAAAATTTAATAAATCATGGACTCTCTTATATCCTTGTATTATTTAAAATAAATGTATTTTTATAATTTATGTTGATTACCTCGAAATATGAACAATATAGTTAATAGCAAAGACGTTTTTATGTTTGGGGATACTACCGTTAAATGTACCAAACATTTGGCTGGTAAACTCAAAAGTTGGCAATAGTGGTGGAAAGGCCCGCGCGGGTGGAGACGGATTGAAACGATCGTATGCCGTGACGACACGTCGTGATAGGCATCTGTTCCTGTAGGACTCGACTGTAGCAGTCGGCCTCGACCACCAAGGAACAGACAGACGCGAGGATAAGCATCGTGACGGGTTCAATGCTGTATCCTCAATTAATGCGAGGGAGGAACAGAGAAGAGGCTTGTGGATATGTCAATTACTGCTTGTGTGTTGCTATTAACATCTGCGGTTTGGTAGTACCGAGCTTCGATGGCTAAGGAGTTATGATAACTACTGGTATTCAACATTAATTGGTGAAAATTGATTATCGAACATATTACAGAAACTAATACGAGATTTTGAGGAATTATTATTGGATAATTAGTTAAGAATTGTAATGGCAACGCTGTAGCAGTTCGTGAAAGTTTCTC
This sequence comes from Laupala kohalensis, assembly GCA_002313205.1. Taxonomy (NCBI): domain Eukaryota; kingdom Metazoa; phylum Arthropoda; class Insecta; order Orthoptera; family Trigonidiidae; genus Laupala; species Laupala kohalensis. The sequence goes on along the minus strand of NNCF01126407.1, from coordinate 3,065,824 downwards.
TTCTCGAAGATGCAAGAATTTTAAGAATGCAAGAAGTAATTAACAAATGTTTTTGAAAACAAACGAAAATAAGTTCATTCAACTTCTATACAAACACATATAAGTACTTGTTAAACTATATTTCACTCATGTTCATCATTAAAACTTTTTTAGTTACGAATCTAAGAGAAATTCTATTCATACTCCACGTTTGCAACAATATCTCGTCGTATTCTAAAAAGTATATACCTTGCAGCAAGTAGCGTTACTTTAGTAGCTATCTAATGCCAACGCATTGAAGACTGCAAAATAAGTGCCATTGTTCAGTCTAGATGTGAAGTAATACATAATATTGCCTCTGTTTGTTTCTGAATTCAATTTCTTTATAATGTTTATTTATTCAAAGAAATGATTACTCTAATATTCACTAAAGGAAGCTGAAATTCAACTCATTCTTACTTGTTTCAGCCTTTTCATTGATAACATCATCATTGATCTCATTTGGTTAACTTTTTTTACATGACTCTTTAAATAATGTCTAATAAATAATGTAATGTAAATTTTACTTAACCATTAAGTTATTAGTATTATGTGATTTCACAATTATCTAATAAAAAAGTACATTTTCAATTTCAAATGTATTCATGGTTTAGGATAAGATTCTGTATTAAAATAATTGGATCATCCTGTCTGTCATACGTCTGATAGCTGTATCAATACGCTCCATCGACACTTTTCTACATCTTTGTGATACAAAATGGGAAACTCAGTAGCTGCGTTTTGTCATGAAAAATGTAATACATGCCACGCATATATCACCACGTGTGGACTCTTTGTGACAAAATTTTAAATAATGAGAGCTAAAATAATGATAGCATAATCACACAAATTGAGTGGCTTTTGAGGAAAATAGTTGATTATATGCAGCAAAGAAAAGACAAATGAACACTCACAAATATATCATTCATCCTTCATCAAGTGATACATACAACTGAAGGAATACTCCAGGGGCTTTTAAACGTAGTTCGTTACAAGATTCAGTCTTATTTAATTTTTCCTTTTTTTATTTTAACATAGAAGATAAAAAAAGATAAAACATCAATTTATTTATTTATTTATTTATTGCAAAACCGAATCGGCGGGTTTTTCAGCGGTAGGGAATAACATTCGACTTGAACAAAGTTTATCAAAGCTCAGAAAATGGTGAACTTACCTCCAGTGTTCCTCAGGGAAGAGTAATCGGATGACCATCCTTTCTGTTTTTAAGTACGGCTTAGAGACACTCATTCCAGTGATATATGTATTTATTCACCGATGACTGCATACCTTAAATAAAATAATTAAATTAATGCTTCAAGACCTACTGAAGAAAATAACACGGATGACTCTCGATACAATAAATACATGGACGTGTAGAAATAAAACAAAAATTTTTGGAATAAAAATTAATCCAGTACGTCTTGTAAATTAAGAAATGTAACTTCAATTTATTAACGACTCACAAATGACCATTTCTGCTGTAACTAAGAGCGAGAGGCTTGTAGCGACAGGGATAATTAGTAACATGGCTTTTTCATCGGGAATTTAAAAATGTTTAAACATTATTTTTTGCTCAATCTTACCTTTATATTGCGCCAAGTAAGTGTTCAGCCAGGTGGCTCAGGGAGTGGATGAGTGCATGCAATTATTTTACGCCAGGTAACGAAAATTTTACTTTGTTAAATTTTAGTTGTCGTTATTATTATGAACTTATTTAAAACTTGTTTTGTTTTATTCACTTTTAAATTTACCTATATTTAATTTTGTATATGTTTAGTAAGAAAATTTTATAGTAAGTATAAAATAAGTTAAGCAAGTAAATTTATCTCGATCACTGCGAAACATTTTAGTATGGGGTCAGTTGTAACAAAATCTTACTTAGCTCGAATTTTATAGTTTCAAATATATATATATTAAGGTGTCATTTAATTTGCTTTTAATTTAATTTGAAAAGGATTTCGAGTTCTGATTTAGAATCTGAAACTGAGGAGAGTTATTTCCTAACAAATTTGTTGCAGTTTATAGAGACATAAGGAGTTCAGTATCAAGAGTGAAGGGATCAAATGAGAATCAGTATTTTGTGTGCTGATAGTGATATACCAATCATGTGTTCGGGAAGAAGGTTTTTAAGTGGTGATTTTTTAACAACAATTTTTATAAAGCATGGAGAGATGGTACTGAATTGATCAGCAATTATTCACCGCTTAAAGAATGTTTCTCTCAGTGCTCCTTGTTATGACACTCGTCTGCACTCTCATAGAATCTCATTCCTTTCTTTTTTCCCGTACTCATGTCTCAGCTTTTCATCTTATATCTCCTCATCCTAGTTTTTCCGTTCATATTTGTTGGCACATTTCTCGTCGCCTCTTATTTCCGCTTGTGTTGCAGCTCGATGAGGGAATAACTAATCTCCTTCGTTCACCTTCAGTGCGTTTTCAATGCAGCCGTTCTCGCAAAAAGGTTGCTGGAGTGCATCACGCGGTTGAAGCTGTCAATTTGCGTTAGAAATACTGGCCGCAGTCAAGAGAAATTTGGCAGAGGAGTTAGTAGGAAGATGAATAGCTAGTAGTACAGGAAAGAGTCAGTTTCTTGAGAGTAAAGGAAGATAATAAGCCGATTAGAAATAAATAATTCACCTAGCTATAATCTCACGTACCTTCCTACCCCCAGTTTTTATATCATTAGGTAGGAACATGATTATGACATCACATACAGAATACATAACCCTTGTATGAACTATGTTGGGAGCAGGATGAAATACTGTGTATTAAACATATATAATATTAATGAAAATATTTTTTTATGAATGGAAGTATTATTATCGAAAATAAATATAAAAAAAGAAATCACATTTACAAAACTAAAACAAGAAATATTATCAAAGTTATGATGCGTCATGTGCTCATTGGTTTCAATATTATGAAACAAACTTTATTAACTGCATATTTTCACATACATTCTTGGTCATTCTGGAAGTGTTCGCTACCAGATCAGTTGCATTATTGGACCTTTATTCTCAAGACTGTAGAGGAAAATTATTTATTTATTTTGTGCCTTTTGGCAAAAGGAGGTTCAGGCCAAGAGACCTGCTCTTCCATTTAACCGTTGGACTTGGGTAATGGAAGATGTTGAGTTGCCAGGGAACTTATGGTACTGAACCGACATTTGTCTGGAGTTGGTGAGGGAAACCCCAGCTGAAAACCTCGCCTAATTCGGTCGAGCAGGGTTTGAATCTACGATCTACCGCTCAGCGCGATCGTGGAAGTGAAGACGCTACTAGTAGACCACCGCTATCGGTTATTACGACTCTTCCAAGAGAAATGGTGTCGATTGAAACAAAAGTCAGCGTTAATTTCTTCAACAGGATATTGTTAATAGTAGTTTGGATTGTGTTACAAAGCAAATATTTTACAATCGGAAATAAATGTTATAAAAAACATAAATATTCAAATCAACGGTATTTTTAATTGTGTTGGTAAATGTAATATTTGCAATACTTTTCATATAAACGCAAATATAAAAGAGGAACAAAAACTGCAAGTTGAAGTATGTTACAGTGAAACAACACCCATACTCACGCACACGTACACGTACGTACATAAATGGAGCTTTCCATTCATGTTTAAAGTGCAGTGAAACAGGAAAAGGAAGCTCACGAAAACAATTGTAAAGATACTCGTTAAGACAAGTGGACGAGTTGCAAAGACCCGGAATACTGGCGGAACATTACGACTCAGGACGCCGGACATCATCTCATTTGAATACAGGCGTCTGTGATTTACTGCCTCAGCCGCCATCACCATAATACCTTCCAACAACCTTAGCCACACCCCTCCCTTCATCTCCTTCAGAACTACCCTGTCCGTCATAACTCTTAATATGAATTAATTTATAAAAGACCATTCTTCTAATTAACAAGAAAAAAATTGTGCCGTCATTTATGTTTCACAGTCTGTAATTTCACCATTTTTTAACTGTTCTATTATGATGAATTCACGAGTAGAGTTCTGAAGTTTTTGCCAAGGGAAAAAAGTTGATGATAAAACGAACATCACACTCGTCCCATTTTTACAACATGCAAAAATGTACTCTTTTTAAAACAGGCTGAGTGGGCTCGGGATTCAGTCATGTTTGCTTCGTTCATGAGTGAAAATTCTATGGCGATCGGAACCAACTGTATCCAATCTAATACATAGATACAAATGTCTGGATGTTTACTAGTTCGGTGTGCTGTTTAGGATATTTATAAATTTTGAAGAAATGGTGTTAAATCAGTGTACGATATTTTAAATTTTCGTCCCACTCGCGAACGGAAACTTTTAACTCATCATGATATATTTGCGAATTCCCTATGTGAGCTCGTGGCATTTATTGAGCATGGGAATTGGCAAAGGAATTTAGGAGGGCTAATATTTATTTTGTACTAATGTGAAATTGTGTGAAACGGCCAAAGATATCAATGTAAACTTCCAGGCGACACAGGGTGAGTTCAGTCAGTAATTTATACGTTTTTTCTATCTTCTCGAACACCTTTTCCTTCCTTGCACACTTCGTCTTCCATTTTCATCCCCCACTCCCAACCCCCATTAACCGAGCCACCCCCGTCTCCAGCACCGTGGCTTCAATGGATGGCTGAACCCACGATGCCACGTCTGGAAGGTGGAACTTGTTAGTAACACTCTGTTTGCTGAGTGGAACCTATTGTTTCCGAACACGGAGAGCGATGGATTGGAACAAGATTTGATTGTGTCTCGAGAAATTTATCTCTGTGGAAGTGGTTTTGTGCGGATGAGCAAGCGGCGTTAGGCGTAGAAAATGACGGTGAGGAGAAGTGAAGAGGAGGGCGACTATTATGCCCTGCTCTTCACAACTAGGGACAGAATAGTGAAATGTGTATTAAAGTGATAAAGCTCTGACGAGGAATGGGGTGTCATTTTAAATGATCTTCGAAGGCAGAGATTCGCATATAAATGAATTTGTAGTTTTGAACTCGAAGAGAGTAGAAAATTAGGAAGTAAAGAAGAGGGTTTTGGAAACAAAAAAGAACTTACACATTCTTAAAATCCGTTATTGAAGTATAATGAGTAATATTATAAAACAAAGAATAATAGGATGTTGGATCTGAAAATGAACGTATTTTTTAACATTAATTCACATTTTACCATTAAGAAAATGGAATCGACATTACATGTAATTTACTTTACAGTATCTTTTTCAAATAAGAATATTTGCAAGTATATCCTGTAACGTGATTTACAACGAATCGCAAAGAGCAAACATGAAACAAAACGGAGAATAAGTGAAAAAGAGTTTCTCTAAAGAGGAAGATTAACTGTTAACTTACGAATTTGCCAAATAATTGGTGAGCACATTATTTCGAACGGCGCAGAATGATTATTTGTATAACAATTACGTGAAATCATTTTCAACAAATGTGGCTGTGAAAGGAATAGTGGCGTTACTCAATGTAATGCCATTTTGATAAACTATGTGCTGTGAAAAATAATAATTAGAGAATATTATATTACTAAGTGAAAACTGCATTGTAATAAGTTAAACTAACTTATATTAAATTATGGTAATTAAGAATAAAAGTATGGTGGTTTTATGGGTTTAATTAAGTTACACCGCAGTTCCCTCAAAGGCGTAGCACACACCTGTTAGTTGCACTCTTTCTCCTTCAAAGGTGTGAGGGGTTTATTTATATAAATAGACAACAATCTGACGCTTAACTATTCATCGAAATATGAAGTTAATTTATTGCATCTTTACAGTGTGGAATCGAATGACAACAGGCAATGTCCTCAGTAGTGGCGTTAAAACCACTCCGAAAACTACCACTACAACAACAAACATTTGATTTGCCAGTGAAAATTGTACTGCTAACTATGCAGTTAATATAAGAGTTATGATATGCCCCACTACTCCATAGATCTTATTATGGAAAATACAAATATGACCGTGTCTCAGTATTTTAAAAATCAATTACACCACTTTTCATTTAACCGCTTCTAATAAACCCGTGAATTTCAATCCATTCTCCTCGCAATGGCATCAATAAAAATCGAAGTTCACGTTTGAAGTAAAAAAATATTGTGATGAATTTGTAAAAGGTTTAGTACCAATTTTTGGAAACATTTGTTGCCGCAAAAACTGGTCATCCAAATTGCTCCGAGATTTATAATATTTGAATTATGATGTTTCTATAAGAAAACAATAAGGCATATTAGTACCTCCAAGGAGCAAATGATTTAATTTTTAATTCCTTTTTTAAGTTTAATCATTTTTCTTCAATATTCATCATTAACAGTTATTTGGGATGATTGTATTGTATATTTGATTAAAAATAATGATATTCGTTTATTCAACTTTCTTTACCAATGGTTTGATATCGGTGATTGAAACGTATTACGTTTAATTGAGATAAGGGATATAAACCACACAATAATAGTAAAGACAACTTCAGAGATTGTCTGGAATGTTTCTTCTAAAGCTTCAAAATACGTACTCGTTCAAATATATGTTTATGAAATTTGATTGGGTCATGACATGAAATAAACTGCCGACAACTGATCACACAAGCCAGTCACGTGTTTTGGAAACATACAAGCCAGCCATGTATTTTTCTATTTCTTTTTCACGCTTTGGATCTATAACTTTCAGCTGGTACCATAACATCGCATAATTATGTTAAAGGACTTGGACTTGCGAACGGTTTTGATGAAAAGAGAGAGACCTTGTGGATCAATATGGGTCAAAATACGAATGTAACAAAATGTTTATCCGAGTTCCTACTCGGGGAGGGAAATTTGCATCCTTTACGGTCATGTAAAAATTGCGAGACATCCTATACAGACCAAATGATGTTGTGTATGGGAGTCGAGGCGGGTGGTGCAGCTGTAGAACATCAGAGGTCACAGAAGAAATCTCGGGTTCGAGTCCCGGTGCGTTGCAATTGTCACTTGGCCGTGGACGATGCAAATTTTCACCTTGTCAGCAGTCAGAAGACATCTTAACATGCTTTCAGGCTGGCACTTCGCGCTTAATTTTTCTGCTGTTCCGAGGTATTATTTCTATGAAGCGTTCTACAAACCATTTTTCACCTTCTGAACAAAGAAATGCGCTCTAAATGCTCATTTTGATATTAGGCAACATTCAGCGAGCACTCCCTCTTAGTTGCCCAGTTGTTCGAAATTAAAAGAAACGGTCTGGCGTCTGTGAGGTACAACCCTTCCGTTACTTTCGGAGAGAGGGTGTCGAGGAGCGTAGAGGGGTTGCAGTGGTTCCTCAGGGGGTGATAAATATGATGAGAAGAAAAAGGGGTGAGTTGAGTTGGTAAGCAAAGGGGGTTGGAGTTATTAATTCCGTTTTCTTGTTATCACCCGCGTGTGAACTGAGTGCCCCGTCCCGTACTGCTCACGTGCCCCTAATTGCTCTTCACACCCTAAGGTTCTTTCTTTTTTAAAGTTGGCAACCTCTGACACCTTTTTTCTTTTAATCAGCCTTACCTCCGTGATACTGTGTCACATAGATGATCTTATTACGTAGTTAAATTCCCTCTCTTATTTTCTGACATCCTATCGCTGGTGTAAAATGATTTTAGTTTATTAGCATAGTATTGAGACCGTGGATTGAATTAATTGATAATTCAATATCACGTTCACAAAATTTAATATAAAATCATGGGCCAACATGGGAACTAGCAGAAAAGGACCTGGGTGGTCTAAAGCGTAGTGTCGGTNCTAGCAGAAAGGGACCTGGGTGGTCTGAAGCGTAGTGTCGGTGCGACATCACAGGCTCTGTAGAAAGTTTTGGAGTACAAAAAAGTTATAAATCTATTATTTGGAAAAGTGCGACGAGGACACATGTTCAGAGGCAGACAAGTTTGAACTTGAAAAAGGAATCTTTAGAAAAACGAGCGTCGAAATTCAGTACAAAAGATAGCACCAAAAAAGAGCGGATGTCAGGGAATATTATTTCCCAAAGCAACGTGGGTGTACGTTTGCGACAAACGACCAGAAGGCTCACGGCACATGTCTCTTGGGACATGGCTGGCCAAGGGAAGAAAATATATTGAAATGTGAAATTTTGGGGCTATGGGTTCAGCAAAAAAACACGATGGCGAAATTCAAAAGGAAGTAATAAAAAAAATGTTGGTTCAAAAGGTGGGACGACGGTCGGGACGAGTTGTAGCAAAAATGGGTGATGTCAGACGGAGAGGGTACCGCGCCGCCTACCCATAAAACCATAAAAGAGGGGATCTAAGAAGCATGCCGCACAGAGCAGATCAGCAGAGTACAAATAACAAAATGGCCGACAGACCTTCGTTTAGATGTAGAAGTCTTGGAAGTAGAGATACTGGGAACAACCAATAGAAAACCGCAGTGGGAGGAGCTAAATCGTGTAATTGGCAACATGAAAAAGCAACTAACATCTTTTCGGAAACTTCCAATTAAAATTAAGAGGGGNCCAAGGGCTTGTAGTAGAAGGAAGGAATGATAGGAAGGGGAACGTCACGTGACGCGAATTGTCTATAAAAAATAGGGCACAGAAGCACTGAGGTCAGATGGGGAAAATTTTGCGAGAGTTTATTTTTTTTGAGTCAGACGGGGGAAAATTTGTAAGAGTTTATTTTTGTTGAGTGAGACGAGAGAAAATTTTGAGAGACTTTATGTTTATCGAGACGGTGCAGAAATTTGGAGAGTACTATTTTTTTCTGATGAAACTGAAAATTTTCGAGAACGTTCTCTTTGATAAACTGACTAAAAATTTTTGGTGTAAACACGCGTTAGTGATCGCACGCAGAAATTTGTGATGAACGCAAGTTCGTAGTGAGAGCAGTGCGGTGATTGTAAGGCACAAGTGAGGCTCTCCGAAAAGAATCAGGAAACAATCACCACTGATACTCGATGCAATTAGTGCATAAATCAGAGCGTGAAAAGTGCGAACATTAATAGCAACTAATTAGCCCATGAACAGTATCGCGTACCTGAAGTTGTTTTGTGTGCAGGAGAGAATCGTGTGATTGAAAAGGACAAATGGGAACTCGTGCAATGAAAAAGTTTGAACCGACGAGTAAGGGACTCGAACAGGTCCAGTAATTAGCGTTTTAGGAGTTAATGAGCCGTCAACGGTCACTTCAGCAAATTAGTAAGCCAGAGAAGGCATCGTCGTTGCATAGATAATAAAAAATATGTTACACTGTGATCCGTCTGAGGACATGCTAAGCGCATTAATACAGTGAACAAATAATAACAGTAAATGTTGCAAAGGACGAAATAACAAATTAGTACGAAGTAAGTCGGGAAACTCTGAAACGAGACAGACATAGGAAGTTAATGGCATGGGAAAAATCGCTTAGGCAGAAGAGTGGGAACGTACATTAACGAGGCACGAGGAACGAGAGTCCAAACTAGGAACACAAAATTGGCCATGTCTTCATCCAGTCCGACATCACGAGACATCTTGTATATTGTGTAATAGTGTAGAGGGAATTTGTTAATGTTATTTTGGACCTTGTAAACCATAAATTGTTAAATAAATGTCAGTAGGCCGAGTGCAAGAGTTAAAGTGTATAATTGTAAGGAGAGTGTAATGAACAGAGGAGCCCACAATCAAGAAGATCTTGGTGAGTACTATGTAAAAAGACTTTCAATAAGACATTCCAAGAGCGCAGTAGGCGAAGTAATGTGTAGCATTGTGACCATTTACCAGTGTTATGTGTATCAATTAATTTAGAATCATTATGAATAATAAAGTGTTTTGTTTGTTGCTCGAAAACCAGAGTGCAGTGTTTTTATTGTAGGTGGCTCCAATAGATGTGAGTACTCGGTTCCCTCCCCTTAGGATGTAGTGAGAATTATACATTTACGGAATTATTATTTTAAAATTTAAAAAAAATTGTTTATAACAATTAAATTTTTTATTTGTGAATAACAACCCGTAAAGTCACAGTATACTTGTAAGTGAAACTTGAAAACTGATTATTAAAATACGTGAGAAAAAAGTCATTATGTTACCATACCAACCAAATAATAATAATTGCAATAATAATACTATCGACTGTTGCATTATATTTAAATTTTTATCTACCTTACTTCAATAGCTACATCTTGAGTAACATTCATAAAACAAGATAAAATTTAAAAAATTACTATTTAATTTTAAATCTTTAATTTTTTCAGATGTTTATTATCATGGCACGCACCAACAGCGGAGAATATCAGAGCAAAACACACTGAATTTTTTCGTCCAGGAAAGGTCTATAAAATATTTGAATATATATACTTTTTTAATACAAGAAAGCTGTGAAACGCCAGTAGTTACTAATTTGATCCAGGGAAATATCTTCTTCGCAGTTAGTGAGCATGCGAAAGCAATTAGCGTGTAATATGAATGAAATTGCAAGTCAAAAGTTTCACTCCCGAAGTCATTAATTTTCCTGCTGATAATCCTGCGGCGACTGTTGGAAATGGACCACACAACAAAAGAACATGCTCCGATAGATGGAGAAGGTTGTAACATGTGCAGTCCAGACTCACTATCATTTTTCACCTTACGAGTTATGAAATTGTTGTAACTCTTATTTAGACTTATGTAAGCATAATGTTTCGAATAAACTTCCCTGTATATTGTGTAAATTGCAATAGGGATAACGACTTACATTATGAAAATATTCTAACAATTTGGAAGTATAACCTGAACATTATGGTAATGGACGATTCTTATTATTGTGGTGCAAAGAATTCATTCAAGACAGGTACAGCAACATTATATTTTTTTAGCTATATTTGCCATTTTCTCTGCTTTTAAATCACAATATTCAGTTCATTTATTTTTTGATAATTTTTACTTTAATTAGAGAAATATGAATTTTTTCCATTGTAGATATCCTGGAATCAACATATTGAGAATTGTTTGACCATTTGTCTATCCTACGTATTACGATAATCGTATTACTATTACAGCTATTAGGGTAGCAAATGAAAATTAGGCAAAATTCTCTCTTTTTTGTGGTCTCTAAACTATTTTCAAGAAATAACATTCCTATAAAAAAGGAGTAATCTTTCGAACCGGTAGGTGAATATTTAGAAATGCTTTCTACGAATTGTGTATGATTTTCTTCGTATAGAAATAAATGTTTCTCAATGACATAACATTAAGGAGAGCAACTAACTCGACTTTACTTTAGAAATTACGCAATATGGTAATGAAAAGGAATAAATGCCATACGGTGAAAGTAATACTCTTAAATCAGAATTTGATATACTCGATATTTAGTATGGGATGCAGTAGTTAGTCTATATTCAGAACAGTAATGAATTTGTAAACGAGATGTAAGTGCAGATTTCGGATAATGAATAATCAGGTTTCATAGCTGACAATGAGTATCAAAATTTATTCATGAATTCAAGATTAAATGCAAACAAGACTCGGATCATATACTTTACTTACAATGAATGCAATGTAATTCTACTCAAATTATGAAGAAAATCGAAACAGATTATTGTTATTATATGAGATTTAGGTTGTTCGAAAAGGCTTTGAATTGATCCAATTAATTTTAAATTAAGTCATCGATTTCCTACTGGACAAATTCATCCTAACGACAATATTCAAAGTAAATTAATATTGCATTTAACTCTCTACTTACGAATTCAAATATCAGTACATAATCAATTTTCTAGATGAACTGTATAAATGAATTTTGTCTTCTAATGTACGCAATTTTAGTATTTCAAAAAGAATTGTTTCAAATATTCTATTAGAAGATCTGTTTATGCCCTCACAATACACTACTTCTCTCAATCACACAATAAAACCACTCTCAGCGATACCATCAAACATGCTCACACTCATCCGTCATGTTGTACACCTCGCCACCTCCTGACCTACACAATCAACCACTCCACGATAAAAGCCCGTACTCACGAGTCAACGAGTGTTGAAACGATACTTAACCCTAATCTTAATGCATCCAACGAAACGGAAACCGCCTTCATTACAACGCTAACATTAACGAGCGAGGTCCGGCACGCCGCCGTCGCCTCCACCGCCGGAGACACGTTGCATTATTTCTCTCGCGAAACACGTATTGCGTGGAAATCCCTTCCAAACACTACAACCGGATCCACCTGTGCGGCAAAACTGCATACATCCCTCAAGCCTCCCCATTCCAAAGGTCGGCCGACGCGTATAGGACACGTGTCCGCGTATNCCCCCCGCACTCGTACTCCACGGCGACCGCAGATTTCCATTATAATAGACTACAACCTGACGCTGGAATTTATATACAGAAGCGGTGCGTCCAAGCTTCATCTGTCCGTTGTGGCTCTCGTGCATCCATATGGAAATAGAGTCGCAGGGAGTTGTCTATTGTAATCACAGGAGCATTATGAGAAGTGGGCGTTATTTGTCTGGAGCATGTCGGGACGATCCTCACGCATTAGGAGGAAATTAAATGCTGCGGTACAGTTCTAAGGGAGGGGATGTGACGACGTTATTTGTAGGTGGAAGATTAGCAGAAATTTGAGAGTTACATGTTGTTTAGGAAGTTCTTGAGGGCGCGTTGTAATTGAGGGATTATTTCTCTAAAAGTAAATTGAATTAAAAATATTCCTTAATGTTGACTCATAAAATATTCGCGACAGTCATAAAATAATGAAATAAAGAATTACAGACCTACGACCCTTTACGCCGAATAATACATATATTTTGTGGAGAGGTATTATTTCGTCCATATAAAGTCTTTAATTATTTATTTATTTAGATTATATAATGGACGTTAATGGTAGTACTGTCATAAATTGTTTTTAAAAAAATCCAAGAATGAAAATCGTGTACACATCTCCATAAATATAGCATATTTGACATAATTCTTAATTTTGTATCCTCATATTTTTTGTAAAATCAACGTAGATTGTAGAGCTTCTCCAGACTACAGAATTTCTGCGAGATATCTTTCTTTAACAAACTACTTGTTACACAATTTTGTTCGTGATACATATTTGTGAAATATTGGAAAGGATGAAAACAAAATAGAATTTGCTGACTAGGAAAGACATTCTGTTGTCATCATTAGTATCCTGTTTTCGTGAAAACTGATATTCAAATTTTCGGGTCGTGACAAAAGGTTTCACATTAATATCTCTATATCAAACAAACCTATACGTAAATGCATCATTTAATACAAAATTTATCACTAATAAATTTGTCAAATTACGTTAAAGTGTTTAATAATTTTAAAAAGAAATAAAGAAAAAAATAACCACATACACAACCTTTTTTCAGTCATTAAACTTGTTCCCAACTTTTTTTATTTTTCCTTATTCTTATTTTGACAAAATAGAATTTTCCTCAAAATTTCTAAGATAACTTTGTCTCATAAATCATTATATCGTATGTGTTAAGTACGCTGATAATGGCATGGTATCTTACGTGCTGGTGTGTGTGTGCGTATGGGACGAAATTGATTTACATAATGTTTTGGAAAAAATAACACTTTTTAAAAACATGGAATAACAGACCTGAAATTCAATATTATTTTTTTAAATAATACAATATGTGGGCTACATCTCTTTTCGGCTCACATCCTGACATCAAAATTATTTTTGTTTGAAAAAATAAGATTTATTCATATTTCTTATTATTTATTCACTGGAAGGATAAGATCCATCAAGAGAAAGGGCAAAGTACTCCAAAATCCAAAAAGGGAACGCAATCGTAAATGTTATTATATTTGGTTGCACCAGCGAAGTACAGAAAACTGCATAATAATTTGAAACTTCAATGTATTGACTGAAAAATCTTATTCATAAAGACCTATTAAAAAATCCTCGCAAGAATGATTTCTAAATCTCTTTTAAATAAAACTGTAACCCACATATTTATTTACGTTATTTTTTTTATTATTGTGAAAAAATATTTCCCTACATTACCATTGATATCCTGTAAAGTTCTGAAATTATTCAAAAGCATTAATCATAACATATTTTGTGGCTAACTCGTTGGTGCATTGCTGCTACATGAGGTTTTTTAAAAATATTTCTTACTCATATCTATTCTATGTGGAATATTCATACCAATACTCGAAGAACACTTACCTGCCAAAATAAGTGATCTCCCCATATGACCTACGGACTTACAAAAACTTTGTCGGATTATCACTACTCATACATTACTAAACGGATTGAATCTTTTAAGGGTAGTTTCCCTTTTGGTTGTGAATAGGATAATAAACAATATTTCATTTTTCAGCTGTGGTAAAGAAACAAATGTACCAAAACAAGGCAATTACTGCATTATTATACGCATACATTCTACTAGAAATCAATACCTTCAGAGTATTAACGACGTCCCAAGAGGAACACGTACACAACGTCAACCCCACTTCAATTTCGTCACGAGGATTTCACAGTCCGCCCTCAGTCGCGCCGCGTCCTCATCCACCCCCGAATTAAGAGATCAGGACGTAATTAGTAATAAAACCGCGAGAGCTCGTTAATGGATGTATCGTCCCAGAGACGCGCGCAGCGCCCCCTCCCTTTTAGCATAGTACAATTAACCAAAAAAAAAAAACCCACCAAACCCAAACATTCAAAGAGAAAAGTTCTAACCTACGCAAAATCGTTCTATACCTTCCTCTTAGTTAGTGCAAAAAAGTTACACCAAATACAGCGTCGGGTTTCGGGGGGAGTGTGAGGAAAAGGGGCGAAATTACCCTTTTTAACAGTTTTTCACAAATATTTCGAAAACTATGAGACATAACTGAAATTTTGTGGTGTATTAAATTAACTTACATTAAATTTTCAATATAAAAAATAGTTATATACATTTTTGTACTGCGATCAACGCTTACGGAGACATGGAGGGAATAAAAATATGATTATTTCACCATTTCCTTGAAATTACATGAAATCACTTGAAAATCGCAAGTTTAAATATATGTAACTGCTTTTTTGACCATAAATTTATTATTAATTATAATATATAGACTCGGTAGCTCAATGTGCTCGCCAGCAACGCCGACCCCAGATTCGATTCCTAGCGGGGTCTGAATATTTGCTTTTAACTTCAATGTCTCAGTTCACATAGCTGATACCATGAAAAAGTGACCCTCTACGACTTACTACCGCAGTAATAAGACTTGGAACCGGCAATCTGTATTATATCTTAACCAAAAATATTTCACAATGTGACTAAGTATAAGACTGACGACGTGAGAATCTAGGTAAAGAATAGCATTCGGAAGTTAATTTATTTCATCTTCGTTTGAATTGACTTTTTTCTGTATTACAAAGCTTTACTTCATTTTGTTATGTTGTCGTTTATCCAGTAAAATTTTCTAGATATTTCATTAATTTTCAAAGATCGAGGAGTGACTGATAACGTTGTTTATATACTTCGTTGAGACTTTTACCTAGTTCACCACCGTGATTCCGTTAAATTTTTCATTATATTGTAAAGAACATCCTATAAGATTCAATTATATTAAAAGAATATTTTGGTAAGATTTACCTAATTGGGTTTTATTCGTTCTATTCGCTTTGTAAGTATAATTATAGATGGCATTAAGTATTTGCAGGTAAAGTTTTTGAAATAAATATCATAAAGAAAGAAAAACAATAGTCGGACCAAATCTACCTTACGGTCCAACGCCGTTGAAAAATAACCTTATTCTTCGTATATCCTTCCGCGAGTGCTGCTACCTCCACCATCGCCTCCATCTTCACACATACAACATATTTTCTTAAAACTAAATCGCCGGGTCTAACAAACCTAACATCATTGTTCATGGCTAACCTAACATCATTGTTCATTATAATTGTTCATGGCTCGCTGTCGCGAGCCATATTATAATTAACATACCCCTAGCACACTAACATAAACTGTAGCGGAGAGAAGAAAATAGTGCGGAACAATATTTCTTTATAACTACCGTGAATATGAAGAGCGAAGAATACGGCTTATATTTTCGGAACCGTAATAATATTTGTAGAATTATGAAACTAATCATTTTTTCGAACCCTCTTTGGACCATATGCTATACTTTGGCCCAATAGTCAATAGGACGAACGTCACGAATTGAGTCAGCGACGGGGGAGATAAAAAGAACCAGGAATCGGAATTTAATTTTTACTGTGCAATTTATTTTTTTAAGGTGGACAGTACTTTCATTCGAAGTTAAAATGGTTTTTATTTGATGTGATAATTTTACTTTACTTGGAGAAAAGAGATAAATGAGCGTTCTGTGTGGCGCAGACATCCGGTTTCTTACATTAGTTCAATGGGAACCCCATCCATTCAGCGCCATTCGCAGTTGGTCATAAAAATGTCAACGGTGTTCGAGTCGTCAACAAGGATCCAAGGGGGTTTCGTTGGAGGCAAATGATAAGTTCCAGCAATGTCCTGAACGTTCCTCCAAGCCACGTCCACTGCAAGATTTCGATGCAATTAAATAGTGTTTTAGAAGCGACGATTTCCCGTAAACGTGTAAATAAAAGCGACCATTGCCAGGAATAAGTTATGATATTTCATCCATCTTTTATTTTCATAAATCATAGACATTAGTAATTGACGTTCTACCAATCGAAATGTCTTTGAGTATCGTGTTATTTTCCCCCGATTCTATTATTTCTAATTTCACGGGTCTTTGAATCATCAAATCAGAAATCACAGGATGTCTGAACACGGTTCTGTGAACTGAAAATACCTGTGAGGAATATCAACATAGGCGAAGAAAATCAAGCTTCCTCCGACGAAGAGGAGAAACCTTTATGGGGAAGCACAGAGGTTTTCGTCGACTCGTGTTAATGTTTGGCAAAAGGACACAAGTGAATTTGCACGTACACCAAATAAATATATTGGTATCGCCGTGGCATGTTTTCTTCAAATATGATAAATTTATTTCATTACTCTAAAGGGAAACAAAAATCAATATGAAATAATTTTTGTACTCACTCATATTTTATTGTCTTTTGATAACAAAATTTGACAGTTCAATACATAATTTTTAATAGTTATGAAGTGTGTGATTATCTCGATCTTAGTGAAACATTTTGTATTTTTGAATTAAAGCTTTCTATGTATCATAAATTGCTGTGTAAACTGCTTTTGAAGATAAAGTTTGTAATAATTTTTTTCCTCACGACATATTTTACCAACTGTTAAAATGGTTTGAAAAACGGAAGACTTCAATGAAGAGACCCCATAAAGGTTCCTCCGACGAATTTCAACCGTTTGTAGATAATTATTATCAACTTTTGAATGGTTTGACATTTCAGCGAGCTGGATTAAACCATTAAACCCACCGTGCATAGCCAAGAAACTTCCATTTTCATCCGGTAAACTTACAAATAGAATAGCAATTAATTAGGTTTTGAGACTTTGTATTGATAACTCTAATTATTAAATATTATTTTAAAGTAATTTATTGCAATGAAAAGTATGATTAACCGTAAAATACTGTGTAGCGATTGAGAACATAGCAATGTTGAACAAAGTCAGTCTGACGCAACGTCGACCTGAGCGATCTCATGGGAAGAAATATCTATCAACTCCCTCACAGACAATAGAATATTCAAAACTTTAGGGTACAGAAATACTATGATTCATTTAATATGATTTTATTATTATATTGCGTTCACTACTCGCCTAGACTTTCTCGTAAAATGAACAAATCAATCTTAGTTTTTAATGGTAATACAGAAGTAAATGTTTTCAGCAAATTCTGAGATGGTCTTTTTGGACGATTATGAAAAGAATGATCCGTATGTATTTCTCGTTATGACCGAGTAAGGATCAAGGTAACGAGCCCTAGTGAAGTCGGGAGTCTACGTGGGCTTACTTACCAGACACTATTAAGAAAATGAAATTTTGACTTCCAGCGCGCTAAATCAGTCATTCAACTCACTGTGCAATAAAGTAAATTCTGTAACTTTACAATATTTACCACAACGGCCCTAATAGTTGATAGCTTAAAATGTTGTACCTATTCCCGCGTAACTGCAATACATGGATGCTAAAATTAAGTAATGGAAAGCAAAGCGAAAATTACGACTTCAGAGTGCTGCGAAAATTACAATTTCTTTAAATTTTTTGTCAATCCGGAAATAATACATTTTTACCCCCTTCATTATCTTTGTAATTGTTATTGAAGCACAAAAAAAATGTAAAAGTATTTTTGCTAAAAATTTAACGTTGATTAATATAATATACCAGAAACTTTTAGCTAGACCTCATAGTTTTCGAAATATTTGCGAAAACTGGTTAGAAAGACAATTTCACCCATTTTCTACCCCCTCTCACCGAAACCCGCCGCGCTATGTTGTGTAACCCTTTATCACATGCTACGAGGAGGGTGTAGAACAATTTGACATAGAGTAGACCTTTTCTTCTTACATGTTTGGGTTTTGTGATTTTTTGAGGTAATTGTACTAGACTAAGACACGTCGTGAAACATTTTGGGATGGTGCACGTTCAGATATAATCTATATTGCCTGTTCCAAGTAAGAACTGGTAGTACTAGTAAGTCACAGAGGGTCATTTTACCATCATCTTAGCTATATGAAATCAGTCATTGAAATGAAGCAAATTTTCTGACCACGCAGGGAATCAATCGGGGTTTCTGAGTAGCAAGCGAGCACATAGAGCTACCGAACCTGTATATTATAATTAATAATGAATTTATGGTCAAAATAGCAGTTACATGTATTTAAACTTGCGATTTTCAAGTGATTTCGAGTAATTTAAAAAAAATAGTGAAATAATAATATTTTTATCCCCTCCATATCTCTGTAAGCGTTGATCGTAGTACAAAAATGTATAACTATTTTTATTGAAAATTTAAATTAAACTATGATACCGCAAACGTTTTGCTAGGTATCATAGTTTTTTTAGATATTTGCTATTAGATGCCCCTCCCCGAAACCCGACGCTCCATTTGGTGTAACTTTTTTGCACTAGCTAAGAGGAAGGTATAGAACAATTTTGCGTAGGTTAGAACTTTTGTCTTTGAATGTTTGGGTTTAAGCTTAATTGTACTGTACTATTTCCTCTGTGGACGGATGCTGCGACGAGCCGCACGCCGGTGGTAAGCCACCGACAACAACTAAACTCACAACTAAAACTAATTCTCCAATTTGCGATTTTATTGTCGGTAATTAACAAGTTTACTGCTGGTGTCTCTCACGCGGAGGCTAGAGAGGCGGCTTGCGGACGTGGAGAGCTCGGCACAACGCCAGGTAATTGGCCGTATTATGTAAAACGCACTTGGATTAGGTTGGAAGAGAGGGGAATGGCAAGGTTGTGTGGGTGGTAGGAAGTATGTGGTCGGTTTGCGGCTGTGATGATCATTGGTCTGTTGGTCAGTCTTTACGGCACTGCGAAGAGTTTTATTTTATTTAAGTTTTTGGCTTTCCATTTATCTCTGGGTTTGTTGATATATTTTTACGAAACGGATGTGTCTCAAGGTTCAAGGAGCGGTATAAGAAAATCTATGATATGTTAAACTGTTCCTTTGAGCGGTGTGAAGCTTTCATCTTTAACCAGAAATATTGGACAAAGACATTTTAAACCATGAAATCATTACTCTTTCTGTCTCAATTTTTTAATAAGAAACTTGACTAACTGACTTTGCAGGGACACACGGCCTTTTTGAGATTTCATCAGTCCAGGTTTTCATTTTTATAGGAATAAACATATTATTACCCCAATCAACAAAACGACAAAATTAATAAAATGCTCACTGCATATTTTAATTTTATCGTAATATAGAATTATTAAAGTCTTAATAACGAACTCAATTCATTATTCATCGTATGAGTGGGGAAAAAAATAGTTGAGATGAACGATAGTCGGTTACCCTCTATGAAATTCCAATAAATAATTGGAATATGTAGTGACGACTCCAGTCATTTAAATTATTATTAGTTTAAAAATTAAACAGCAATACCACGAAACAAGGACATGATACTTTCCAAAAACATCTAGTAACATTAGCTCAAGGAAAAGCTCAAAATGTGAGTGCAGTTCCGGTAGTAGAGTGATTCATATGCGATGATGCGTGAAGTCGACAAGAGGAAGTTCTTCGTTTCATAGGCCACATGATCTTTGCCCCAAAGCTTTAAAAACGTGTAGTATTTCCAGAGAAACTCTCAAAGAATTATAGAGGCACGAAAAAGATAGATAGTTCATGTGTCGTGGAGAGTGTTTATAGCTCTCACGAGAAGGGTCATCAATAGCTTCTTGCTCCTGATGTTAACTTCTTTCATTAAGTGAGAAGTCACTGTGAGCATAATTTGTGAAATTGTCCAATAAATGACAACATAACTGGTAAATTTACTAATATATAACTAATATAATTTTACTATTAGAAATTTTGTAGTGCCCAGATTCGTATACATTTTGAATGCCTCCAATCTACTACACAAAATTATGAAATAAACACAAAAATCTTATGGAGACAAGAAGCCCATTATTGATGACTATCCCAAACAGTAATCAGTGAAGTAATAACACTTCAATAATTCTTGTTTATTTTGGGAAAATAAACCTTACTATCAAAACTAATGTTCTCAGATCGCGTAATTTATTTACGTTTCTATTTACTTTCCAATAATATACCTGTGTATACGTAGCCTACTATACGTTGTCAATATATGTGCAATAACCAATACAATAAGAACGATACTATCATACATTTAAATCATTTTGATTCGTATAAGTCACTAAAATTAAGTTAAAATTTATTTTACTGATCTCATACATGCGGGAAAAAATTAGCAAAGAAATTGTTGTGTATAAGGCTGAGAATAGTAACAATAGCAAATCGTGAAGTTAATCTTCATTGAATACTAGTTTTAGTGCTAAACGTAGAAATTCGTACTATTCAGAGGGCACCAGAGACATAGAAACAATTCAGAAGGTAATGTTGGTGGAGGGGGAGTAGGAAGGCGGTGAGAGCAGCGATGTTCGCTAGCACTGGGAGCGATGCCATGCCTTTCACAGGCGCATCACGTCGCTCCATTGTTTAAATAGGCAAGTCACTTCCGTTAACCACCCTTCTTCCCCTCCTTACCAATCCGCTCTCTTTGCGAATCTCTTTGGATGAGCGTAAGGAGATCACCACTTGAGTCAACAGTTCACCTAAAGGACTGCAGACCTATGAGTCATCTCCGATATGTGATTGTTTCCGTTAACAACACTGATGCACTAATATCGGGAGAATTATACTCATTGTATCTGGAAGGATTTTAGGGTTATAATTTAATTATCCTTCCAAGTTTCCTTTAACTCAAATCCACTTACTACGAGAATATTATGATGTTTATTTATACTCTCCCGATTCTCCCGATTTTTTCATTAATTTCACTAAAATATTGCTCTGTCTAAAGATAACGGGAATAACAAAACACAGTACTACAAAATACAAATGTCCGGATGACTTTTGCGAATAGTTTAATGGGATTTTATAAACCTATCGTCAAAAAGTGTAAAAAAATCATAATTTCGTGTTGCATGAGAGGTACGTGATGGTGTCAATTCAGAAAAACATGTATACATTTTCGGAACTAACTCAATTAGCCACATGATAAAGTACCTTTATGATACAGGAAGCAGCATCATACAAAAGTAATGCTCTGAAGAATATTTTGCTTTAAAATCATTAAAATTGCAATTGGTGTTATGCATAAAAAATTTTCAACTTTTGGTAGTTTTATTCAATTTCAAATCGTTATGATTTTGTAAGTGTTATGAATTTATAAATATTATATTTTATTCATCTTTTCTTACTCTTAATTTTCTTGAAATAATACATTTTAATTTTGTATGAAAACAGATAAGGTTTTCTTGCTGAATAGTTTTATCACATACACAAGTTTTCAACACTATTGATGGTAAAATAAAAAGAGTGCTGAGAACGAGAAGAAAGCACGTACATATTATTACTCTCCAAGATGAAGCAAAGTATCGTTCAATCATTTGATTGAATTAATCTAGAAAAAGGACCTAACGTACAAACTGCACTATATACATAATAATAATACATGTATCACTTCCCGTAACTATAAAAAATTCACGTACATCCTACATTGAAATGAAGATATCCTTACATTTCTGATCATTCTTAATAGTACTTTTCATTTCTCATAACTTTTATCACAAGGATTAAAATATGAAAAATAATCAATTATATTGGACTCTACAAGATGATGGGAGACCCAATAATAATGATGATAATCGTTTACAAGCTCTTTACCTTTCCACTTAACGGAAAACTGCAGAAAACACGGTGAAAAAATTAGAAAATAAGGTGAGCTTGTCCATGAACTGCGACAAACACTCCGCAAAAATGCGTCTTGATCCTCCCCATCATCATATCAAGCAAAGGAATAGTATAAAAGCACGCATATATTAATTTCGGCAAATTGAGAATGAAAACTGCAGTTTTGAAAATAATGCAATAATTCATGATACTGAGCACTTACCATTTAGTCAGAACTTTTTTCCAGAGATATAACCTGCATTAAATTATGAATCGTATAACATTTGGCAAGTTCAGTGCGCTGTTATACTGAATTTTTGCGAAAAACATGAAAAACACGGAATATCATTCCCGTGCAAGCTCTTTATCCCAGAGACCTAGGACACAGTCCTCATATAGATAATAAATGAACTTTCGCGTTTGTAAATCAGCACCAATACCACAACCGAACAACTCCCCATGCACCTGAAGACTTGCGCATTCAAGAACTATCTTTCCTTGATTCATCATGGCACGATTCAAAAGGCCGGGCGTTCCCAATTGGCAAGCGCACAGTGTACGTCTGATAACGCGACCAGGGCAGGGTGCAGCGGGGTCTTGGAAGGCTGTCGGGGAACGGTTGCGTCATAACAGACGTCTGCTTCCTGCGACGGCGTTTATGCTTCGACGAAGAGTCAGTCCTTCGCCGCGTTGTCCAGCACCTTCGCTTTATTATCTGGCCGTAAAACGCTTGGCGCTTTGGACATCACCCACCTGCACCCCACCCACACCAACAGCGGAGTCGTTGCTGTTGAGTCGCTTGTGGCACACCGCTGCCGAAAGGGGACGAGGGAAACAGTTTCTTCCACATACAGCACCGATTATTTATCCATACTAATATATAAATAAGTAACGCAGAAGTGTGTCTGCGTGTTAGCTTCCTGATCACGACAAAACCACTGAACCGATCGTGATGAAAGGCAAGGAGATAGTTTAGATGTCCAGAGAAAGGTTAACTTTTGAACAGAAATGTCGATAAAATTGAGAAAAGAGTTATATTTGCTTACGCTGCCTAAACGGTTGGAGATAGGTGTCAACTATGAATAGCAATAGTTTGACTCAAAGGGTTCTAAAAAAAAGCCCGCGACTGCAAATGTCTATCGACAAAAATTAACCGAAATTATCAATAAATTTAATTTAAGAAGAAACAGTCAATCATCTTCAAATTTAATGGATTATTTGTGTTGTGGGTTTAACAAAATTTAAAAACTTTAAATTTTAAAATATCAACGAATAGTTTAGATTTTACCAGAGTTTTAATGAAATAATGCAATCACTTCACGCCTCGGAAGCGAAAATTCGATCAGCGTGGTTCCCGCGATATTGTGTAGTGTATACTGTCAAGTTTTGTATTATATTTGTATTATTATGAATTTGAAAAATGATGCTGAACAAGTGTTTTAAAAACCAGTAAGTAAAAGTATTTTAATCTTACAATATAGCCATATTTTATTTTTCCCTCCGTAAAAGAAAATCAGAGCAAGAAAATCCCGGGCAATGCCGGGTAATTAACCAGTTACAAATAAATAATGCCAATAGATTTTTGCAAAGATTCATGTTCTATACATAGAGACAGTTGTGTTGTTAGATAAATTAATAAAAGGTAAGAAGACAATCGAGATTGCGCCTCATTTGAGTAATTGGCATTGAATTGTTCAGTTTTTACGAGAAATTGACTCCCCACTTCTTTGGTTTATCTAGAAAACGATGCAATATGTTTAAAAGTATCAGCAATGAAATCCCTTATTTTAAGGTTGAATACCTATTTCTTCATATTTAGGGAAAGTCTGAATTGTCAGACCACGCTAGTATAAACAATATTCATAGGGAGTTGTAGTGGCCAGACTAGTATAAACAATACGCGTGAGTTGCGTGATGCTTTATCATTTACTATTCATAACTGATATCCTACTTACATTGTTTAATGATAAATATGAAACCGAGTGAAACCTGCCCACCGTTAACAGATGGAGGAAAGCAGTATCTGCTGTGTTATCCAGGAACATTAAATAAATAATCTTCCTGAACAAAAGCAAACGTTCATGTTATCCTGTAGAATGTTAGTTTCATTAAGTATAGCTAGTTTTACGCGTTTGTATAAACGTTGACATGAAAAATTGCTTGGTAATCCCACTAAGTAGTAAGTAGAGCTCTAATGTGGAAGAAACAGTCCCATTTCCCAATTGCCACGCGGTGTTTATTGAAAGCGAGGGCAGTGGGCCGTGTCGGAGAGGACCTGGCACCTTCGTGGGCAGCCACTGACCGACCTGGCATGATGAACGTGCATAGCTCGCGATGAAATATTCATCTACGCCACTCGCACGCCTCCCTCACTTTCTGTTTCGACAGTCGCAACCGTTTTGGCGGTCGCACACCAATGGGCTTCCCAAGCATGCGTAAATCATCTGAGCTACAACTTGCTCCTGCGAAACGTACGAGTGTTGGAGAGAATACTTGTTTCTATTCATTCTGCTTGAGAAGACATTAATCATGTTTATATTTCTCTCAACACCTATGCGTTACTTCAAGATGTTAGTGAGATTAATCTAGTGAGTATTCATATTAATTTGGTGTGCATGAATATGACTATGTAAGAAACATCTATATGTATGTTAGTAATTTAAATAAATAAGTAATCTTGGTCGAAAAGAGGAAATTTCCCTATAATTTTCGAACGGAATTTAGCGGAAGAAAGAAAATGTTAATCACACTATTTGTTTAAGGTGTTTTTCGAAACAAAAAAAATGAGGTTACAAATAATTAAAAACAAAATGTACGAATATAAGATGGACTGCATATTAAATATGAAGAAAAGTAATGTGTTAGTGATATTACGAAAAGACCTGGAAATTGTCCTAAATTTTAATTTTCAAGCAAAAACGATTTTTGATTAAAAAACACTAAGAGATTTTATTCATGTATTTATTTGTTTATTTATTTATTTTAGGTCTTTTGGTGAGGTTCAGGTCATTAGGTCTACTCTTCCACCCAACCGTAGAAAAGAGAGGGAGGGCATCGGGAAGGAAAGATGTTGGATTGCCGGGGAACTTATGGTACCAAACCGACGTTTGTCTAGAGTTGGTGAGGGACATCCTCAGCTACTATCGGTTTTTTTAATTATAGACCCCTGACTTGTAATAGCTGTGGAGAGTACAACAAAAATGGCAGAAAAATACAGTTACCACCATTGGATTTGCAATTTTATTTTGTATACTCCCAAGTGAAAAATTTGGGTTTATAAATCAGTATTAATTATTTTAGATCTGAAATGTTTCAAATATTATTGCGGTTTTTGCCGACACGTCGACTTCATTATTTTTAATAAAATAAACTAAGAGTGACAAAAATTATTCTTATTCAGCGAATGATCAGTGTTGTATTTCTGGCAATATGTATTAATTTCAATCTTCTACATGCAATATATAATGATTTATTAAAAACGACCATGCAAATTCTTAAGGAACAAAATTTATACTGTCGCTCTCAGAAGAATGCCATGAACACATTACAATTAAATGCAAGCATTTAAAACTATTTGCGTAACCTCCAGCAAGTGTTAAATAAAACCGTTTTCAATATGCGACCAGCCATGGATTTCAGGTACGTGCATTGTTGCCACGCGTATCACTCCATTGACCGGTATAGCTTTAACAGGCTGGACTCCACACCAGACGACTGAATGCGGTTTTGACAGCAGAGCGCGTTACTATAATGCTCCGCTTGCCGTTTATTCCTAACAGGGTTATATTTATCACTTAATAGAAGCTGAGTAAATAGTTTAAACGTTTTAATTCAATTGTAATGGCATTCTTCTGAGTGCGACAGTATAAATTTTATTCATCAATAATGTGTATGGTCGTTTTTAGCAGTGTTTTCGAGAAAAATTAGTAATCATTATATTTTGCATGTAGGAGCTTGAAATTAATAAATGTCACAAACAAAACACTGATCATTTGCTATACAAGAATCCTTTTTGTCACTCTTGGTTTGTTTTATAAAAAAATAATGAAGTCGACGACTCGGTAAAAACCGCAAAAATATCACCAAAAATATGTTTCAAAAATATATATTTGAAACATTTCAGGTTTAAGAAATAAATACTCATTCATAAAACAAAATTTTTCATACGTGTGAATGCAAAACAAAATTTCAAATTTAAAGGTGGTAACTGTATTTCTCTACGATATTTGTTGTACTCTCCACAGTACTAGAAGTCAGGGGTCTATAACAAAAAAAAAATCCGATAGTAGTGTGGCCAAGCAGGGTTTGAACCCACCCTCTACCGTTCAGCGTGATCGTGGAAGCGAAGACGTTTCCATGGCTGTAATGTAATGTAATAATGAGATAATAATCAAAAATTTATATTATATGTTGTCACGTTTGATATATTTTCTGTTTGCATACGAATTTTGCAAAAAATATTAGAAATTTTTGATCATAACATCTAAAAATTATGGAGAATGGGGACTTGAAATATGTATGAAATTAATTCTGTTGCGTCAGTGAAAGGAACATCAGTGCTCGAATACGGGTGTACAGTTCAGTGAAAGCAACTTATTAGATGTAACTAAAAAAGAAGTTAAAATCTCGCAAATATATTTTTTTACAAATAGATTTCCGTTATACTAAGTGAAGTTTCAAGTGAAAACAGGTATTTTTAGAGGAAAGAAATAACATCCAACATTTAAAAAATAGGAGAATGGAGATTCTGTGTTGGATTTTATTGGTCGATTTCTTCACATTTTGCAATAAATATTCCATTTTGGACAATAAATGATTTATTTATTTATTTCATGTCTTATGATGGGGTTCAGGCCATGAGTTGTGCTTTTCCACCTATCCGCGACAGGGAATCAGAAACGTGAAAGAATTTGGAAGGAGAGATGTGGGGTTGTTGGGGAACACATAGTACCGAACCGACATTTGTCTGGAATAGGTGAGCGACACCTCAACTGAAAACCTCGCCTAGTTCAGCTGAGCAAGCAGACTCGCTCTTCCGCTCAGCGATATCGTGAAAGCGAAGACGTTACAACTACATCACGGCTGTCGATAAAAACAACTAATTAATATAGTTCGTTTCTGAGTTTTCTGACTGCACTGCAAGCTAAAAGTTTCTATTGATTGTGTAGAGACCGAATGGTTCATATTACTCCTTTTCTCACCTGGGGACTCTCGCTATCCCCGATGTGTTTCTCGATTCGAAACGTGTAGTCCCCGAAGTCCCGTCTCCGGATGATCAATGAGGTACGCTTCTCAAGAGCTTCTCCTTGTCCGTTTTGTTTCACTCGCAGGCTTTTGTCCGGACCTCGTCTTCAACCGGCACCTCAACAGCAGCAGCGCCTTCAAGAGTCTACGTTTATCGGATCGTTATTTCCGCGATCACTTTATGTGGCCCGATGCCCGTTTTGTTCATTATACTCTCCAATGTTATGCATCAGTGTCATCGGGTCACGAATGTTGTAGATATCAAAGACTGGGCGGGAGTCACCGGACTGGAGATGTGTCGGGGAAAGCATTTCAAACCGATGTTATGAACACAAAGGCGCTAAGGGGATACCAAGAAAATATATACGAATGTAAATCTTAACAAGAATGCCACCACAAAAGGAATGATGATTGTCGAAAATCAAACATGTTTGCTCATTCACTTGACTCCGTTTTTATTAACTCAAAGACTGATTGTTTACTTAAAAGCTTGGAAATAAGTTTTTTATAGATATTTTAAAGTCCGGTTGTAGGACAGTTTTGCACCTTTTCATCGGAATCTAAACAATAAGCTGTTATGTACTTTTTATTTATGCACCGATGTTGAACGAACACGCAGGAATATTTATTTCTCAATTTTTTTTCAACAAAAGTGAAGACATTTTTACAATGGAGTAGAGGGTATTTTCTTTGGTGATATTGTCAGTCACGCATTTTAATATGATAAGCAATGTTTTGCAATATTATTAGTTGGAAAGACTCAGACACACAGCATGAAAGTTCTGTAAATGAATACAAGAAAAAAAATCGGTAAATTTTGTATGAACATGTCTCAACAAAAGCATTAAAATCTTTTGCGTTCAGCATTAATAGGGTCACTTCAGGGAAACATCACACACCATTCAATAAAATATTTTAAATTAGTTGCGATATTCATGATTCGTTTATACTGATTTTCAAACTCTTTACAACTTCACTAAAATCCTTCTTACACTAAATTTTTTTATTCATACATGTGCGTATTAGGACATAGTAAAGTATTTCGAGTAATGTATCTCGCATTTTGTGAATAAATTTGTATGATTTAATGTTCGTCCNTTCCTTTTTTTTTTTTTTTTTGTATTTATCAAACTCGAAAATATTGTATGGAGTGCTGTGAAAACACAGTGAGCTATTTTCGATTTATTTGAGATTTGTTTCTTTTTGTTTCTTCAACTCAAGCCATGTTTCTCCTCTATGTTGACTCTGACTTGCAAGGGGTCCATGTTAGCGAAAAAACATTGTGGGACGCATGAGATGCAAATGAGATCTATGATTTTGGATCCCATTTAGTCACATTTGTATCCAAATTTGGTTTACTGTAGCTCTTTGTTATCTCTCAAAAACATATTTGAAGTAGATTTTGTAAAAAGTCAATATTAGGGAGGTAGGGGGTATACCTAAACCAAGAAAAAATCGGCACGTGGTCTTCGGGATAAAAAAGCCTGATGATTTATGAACTATAGTAAGACTGTCAAACTGGCGGATCCCAAACCATTTGTACACCCCACGAGTTATAGTATATTTTACATCAAATTTTTCATCAAACGTTGGGTGGCACAATTTCGTGTTATAAATATATGCTGTCAGAATTAATATTTGACGTGGCAAATCCGGTGAGAGAAAATAGAAAATAGTGTCAAGAATTACCCCGTCAAACATTACAACATGAAAACTTTTTATTATAATACTAAAAATTAAAGAGACGTTTTAGTAATAAAGAATTATACTACTTAATTGTATTATAATTACAAATTTAATTTATGTAACACAATAGTTTTATTCGTCGGGCAACATTTTGCCAAACCCATGCTGGCCCAATCGATCAAAAGTGTATAGAAAATGACCCGCGGGCTTAGTTAACTTGGAAAGCGCTGAACTGTAGTACACTTTGGAACAACATTTATACTCTCCGACTGTACCTCATCGATATCACGATCGACTACTTAACGAGAAAGAAACCAGAGCATGCGAACGTTCATACGCGCAAGTAGCCGAGCGACTTCCGTCACGTGCGTACAGACGCCAGCGCAATCCAGCGACGAGTCTCGCGCTCATGTGAGCGTAAGGAAGCCCGCTCAGGACTCCCCGGGCGCGGTACGATAAAGGCGGGAAGCGGCTCTGAAAAAGTCGTCGTTAAGGATGAAATACACATGTCATTAACGGTCTCTCGTGACCTTTACGGACATGGCGAGTCCCGTCGGATGCGTGTGTGGCGTTGAGCGACGAGACGACACGTAGCCGCGATGCGGAGGGGATTGGGTAAGAAGGTGTCTGGGCACTTGTTCATAGAAGAAACTAGCAACGAAGATGCCTTCCCGTTCCCAGCGACATCGGATTGCTACCGCAAATTCTGGTCGCTGGTTATAGCGATCAAAGGAAACGGGTGATGGGAGACAGGAGAGTGATGGGGATCTAGCGAAAAATATTGTCAGTAAAAGTGACAGGTCTACAAAGAAAATAGGTTCATGGACTAAATCATTTCTTGGAACGAAATGTGCTACCATTAATGAAAGGTTGCCGAATAAATATTTATCGATATTAAATTTATATTTGTGGAAAAAGGCTTCTTCAATTAAAAAACAATTCTCTTTTCAAGAGACTCATTTTTTAAAAAATAATCAGTAACGATGATCATACTTTCCCGCAGAAGGACATGAAAGATCTAATAGTAAAAATTGTAGTTGCTGTTGACCTGAGGTGTTTATTTACCTTCGGTGGGACAATGACGTAACAAAAATATTGGAAAAGTAAAACTTTTAAGTTCAAAGGGGTATCAGAAGCTTGATACATGGACAGCAATATTGACTAGCGAGTATATGTAATATTTGAGAAATGCAAAATTAATATGAATGTTATTGTATCTCCAAATGGTTCAAAGAATTATAATTTCAATTTTTTTTACGTCTTCTTCGTGAATAATATTTTCTATAATACTGTCATTGTCTCACAGTATGAGCGATTAGTGAATGTTAAATTTTTTTAAAATACTTGTGCATTTAATATGAAGCATTAATCTGTTAAAATGAAAAGGAAGACTTAGAGACTTGAAGAACGAGAAAAAGTGAATCTGAGAACTGCATATAGCCACATAAAGGATTGTAAGCTAATATAGAATAAGTGAACGTAGAGCTCAACATGGGTTTTGCATAACATACACGTTACGTTGATGACGGTATGGAAAGAATATGGAAAGAACTTGTGTAATCGATGTATTTTGAATAGCGTACCTTCGATTAAAATCATACTAAAAATTGTAAACCCAGACAAACTACTTCTATGCAAGCGTACACAAGTAAAATGTACTGTGAGTACACCAGCTCGTGCTCATACGGCGCACACAACTAACTAATCTCACGCATACTATCTCAGGTATCAACATAACCTCGAATCCAGGAGTCCTACATGACCTCTCTCACTAGCGTACCAGTAACATCACACACAAACAGAGGCGTTGTAACGTACTACGCTAGGAGCGTTAGTGTAGCTAACTTCTGAGCACGCGCAGGAGTAACTTGCTTGTGGATAGCGTATACTTTAGCTCACAGGTACGTTATGGAAAAACTCCCGAATAAACCTCGCCAGAAGATATAATTACAATATAAGTATCTCGGGAAAATCAGAGAAAATCTCGAGTCATATTTCTCGAAATATTTAAAGAAATAGATGTATTAAAATAGTAAAATCCAAATGTATTCTTGATTCCAATGAGTCTTAACCTTGTCCATTTGGTCCAACATTTAAGTCAAGGATAAAAAGCACTCTCCCTAAAGAATAGAAGTTCTGGCAACGCTACTGTTCTGGAGTGAATCCGGTGACGATCTCAAAAGAGTGAGCAGGGAAACTGGTTTCCGTGCGGCGACAAAGTGGCAGCGTCGGCGGCGTAAGCGTTGGAATGCCAATTAAACAAACAGATCGGGGCGAGCGATGGAAGCGGCGTCCGAGGACATCATATCAGCGCTCGGACAGCTTTGCCCCTGCGGCTGGCCGTGCGTCGACTCGATTCGCCCCTCGTCGCTCCACCAGCGAGGTCAAGTCACGTCTTTGGAGAAGCTCATGTCTAGCTCTGGAGAGGGTTTTTCTCCGGTTTTCCTCCGGGTAGAGGTGGCTCTCTAGGCCCTTGCCTAGAAGCGACAGCCCATTAATACTACTGCAATAATTAATTTCGAATTTTGAGTAATTTTATAATCCTTACGATTAATAAACAAAATACTCCGAATAATTTAAAGATTTGATAACTATACATATTCATAATTTTTAAAAAATCCTATTAAATACATAATTTATTTGTATTCTGTTGACAATATAATGTGTAGTTCATCTTAGAATTGGGCTGAAATGTTCAATCCGTCTCTCCTTTAGTGCTCTTCATCGGAATTGAAGGGATGGTTCCTTGCTTGCTTCAGGAGAGTAAATTAGTTTATTCTTCCACGATTATAACTGATTTCTTAAAAATAAGCAGTTTATAAAGCAGTAATAAACTGTTTAAATATACGCAGTTTATAACTCATTTCTTAAAAATAAATTTATTAGATTGTTCCGAAATTTATGAAAAAAAGGAAATAATATAATTGAAAAGCAAATATATCTTAATATCTGCCCTTAGGAGAAAATAGAATATACATGACTTTACAACAGTATGCCAAAGAAGTCAGTAGTATACGAGATTATTTATGCCCGCATCGTAGAGGATGATAAATACTCAATTTGTGCTGAAAAACTTTTTGAAATAGGGAAATTTGAATTTTTCTAGAACCCCATAAAGATTGAGTTGAAGTTGGGGACTGGTATACCCTTGTTTAATTTACCATGTGAGGTAAACATACTTCGAAATATACATAGAAAGTGATAATTCGAAATGTGTTATAAAATAAAAGCAAAAAGAAGAAAAAAATGTTCAGAACTGCAAACTTTTTGCAATGAGACCTTACATATTTAAAGTCGTTTTAAAATGAGTTCACTTCTGGCAAAATTTGATATCATTCAATATATCAAACACCAACCTGACGTGTAAATGGTTGGAGTGTGAATCACACAAAGGCAATTGATATGGAGAATGTGATGAAATGTCATAGGTCGGTTGACAATGGCGACGAGTAGAAAATCTAAGAATAACAGATATGGAGAATGTCATGACCACCATATCTAATTCCATTTAAAACTTGATCGATGGTAAGTATAGTAATGCTACAACATAATACAACTGTATGCTCTTTCATCCTGATGCAATTTAAAAGTATTGGTTTACTAATTTCTGAAAGTAAACTCGGGTTTAAGTGACTTCTTACAATTTGCAACTAATCATAGTTTTGTTTTATTGGTACCGTAATAAGCAAGTCACGAAACTTTTTATCCATTGGACTACTTTAAGTAATTAGAGAAATTACGTGTGGCACTGACTCAGAAAAACATTTTTAAATTTACTTCTTATTTACCCTTCGTAAAAAGTTTAATAAATAGTGCAGTAACTACAGTGCACTAACTTTTGAATTAAGAATTGTGAGTTTCCATTTCACATTCATAAATTGAGATTTGTGAGTTTTAATATTTTTTTTACTGTAAGTATTTCATTAGTTAGTTCTTTACCGAATCAGTTTACAGTTAATGCATTTTCTAGGTTGTTGGAGGTTTAATTTCCTTCTGTTATAAATTAATCAAGAAAACTTTTGAATTGGGTAGGGAGATCCCATTTCCAAATTTAAACCATTTGGTAAAATGGACCAAAAACGACATACCTCGTTTTTCCCACACTGCTCTATCTTATTCATTATCATAACTGACGTATACTATTTACTTCCATGTTAAGAGTTAATTTATTACCAATCTTTGAGTAAAGATGCATATTTTCTCTTGACGCAGGGAGCTTACAAAACATCGAGAGAGTGGGATTAACTCGATTGCTCTAATGGTGAACTGTCATTCACCTAATGACCGTTGAACGTGTTTAATCCATCTGTCCTGATCTTGTTTCATGCCTCATTGCACGCCAATAGACGTTTCTTCCCAGACTGAAGCAATATATGTGCTTAATGCAACAGTGTCGCATATCTACACGTTTCTGAGACAGACGCGAAAAAGCCGAGCCACGAAAGCCACTGACTTCCCGACAAAACACTTGCGAGAAATAGTGTTAAAAATATTGATGAAAAACTGAATTTTCTGTATATTAATATTTTTTGAACGTATATGAGATAAAATATTTAAGACATTTTTGTATTTTTTAATTTACGGTCTAGAATTCCATCTGAGGGGAATGATTATCGCGATGTGTACTTATCACATTTTAGTGGATTCCTCAGAAGTTAGAAATCATTTCGTGGCGGATAAGATCCTTAACGTAAAAATACCTGTAATCCTCATATTCCAGTGGAATACCTTCCGTTTTTCATGGCACTTTCCAGTGTTAGGACTCTTGAGTGTCCCCTCCACAGACAGTCACCAGATTCAGCTAGAACAAAAATCCCTTATTTGAATCCCGTCTTTTGTGCCTCACATTTGTCCTTGCCGCATAGAGCGTGCGAATAATGGGAGTTCGATCAAACGGAAATATCGCTCTGAGCGACTTCTCCGTCGATTATCAATGGTTACATTAGCGTATTCTGGAGGTCGTACCGGCGTCGCCGAAAACAATTCAGATTGCCCGCAGCTCCCTGGCAGTTGTCTGGCCCTGGCGACAATCGATCCAGATTCTTACATTTTGAATTGAGAAAGGAAAATAATCAATATTAAATAATGATGCCACATTCCATGATAGAAGCAGTGGGATTTCGTGAATTATTCATAAACAGAAGCAACTTTTAATTAACTTTCCATTTTACATTTCAGATATAAAAAATTATCTTTACAACAATGGTAATTACTGGAAATGCTTGGAGTACTGAGTTCAAAGAATAATTTTGCAGTTGGTCGTCCTACTAGTAGACATTACAAGCTTCATCAGGATATATCGAAGTATAATTCGTTAAAATATGTTTGTTTCTGAAACAAATGGTGAAACTTATTTGTCTTTAAAAAGAATTTAACTATCTTAGGTTAAAAGTTAATGATGTTTTAGTCAATGTCAAGTATATCCAAAAGCGGGAAAACAACTGAAAAGAAGAAAATGAACGAAGTACTGAGGAGAGAACTCTATAAGAAGGGATTCCTTTAAAATACCTAATTCAAATATACTTATCTATGTAGTTAACTAATTATATCAATCCTACATATAAGTATTCAATTATTAAAAAAATATTTCGCCGTTCTATTATAATCTAATGGACATTCAGTAATTAATATACCGCGGAAATAAGTTTAAAAATAGAACGGAGGATTCGATATTTGCTATGGAGTTCGTAATAAGATACTGTTCAGTAAGTTATGAAAAAGGTCTTCAAGTAACCTGTAATACGTATGAAAAAGTTATAAGTCTTCGTAATAATAGCAAACAAAAACAGTAAAGCCGCATTAAAATAAATAAATAAAAAAGTAACAGTAAAATATTATTTAAAACATTCCTTGGTTTTTACGCTATATTCGCGAGATCTAAATTCTAAATTAGTAAAAATTGTATATTTACTAATTACTCAAGTTACTGTTAACATGATTGTCACGGTTACTCAGCACCACAGATCCAGTACTACTCCCCACATCGAAGTTAAATAAACATTGAAACTATATAGCTACAACTTCTATTTATTGTAACTGTATAGTTTCAAAGTTTCATAGAAGTTAAATTAACTTCTATGTAGTTCTGGATCTGTAAAAGTAAAATTTTCATTTTTTTAAGGTACAATAGGTAACAAAGAGCTTAATCCCGGAGACACTGAGTTGTGTGCTCATTACGGGTGGAGGGACTATCGGAGTTCGGAAAAGTGTCCTGAGCTGCACGCCGCTACTTCGCTTTGCAACTGGTAAAATTAGACTTGCGATTTCACAATATCGGTGAAGTGTTTCGTACGGCGTTGTGGGACTCGCCTCTGTCCGCCTAGACAGATGTACTCACATCTTTGAGACGGAATGGTGAAAAATCGGCGAGAGCTGTCGGTGCTCAAGCGGCAACGACGGAGAAGCATGTCACTCAACGGAGGCCGTTAGAGCTCCATTTATCGGCCTGGTATCGACGCGGACCCGCGCGCATCGAATGCCGCGAGGAACGACAGTGTCACTGGTGGCGATACCAGGAAACGCATCCCTATGTCGAATGTATTTACGAGATTCCCATGTAGTAGTGAGATGAAGAAATTATTTATTTATTACGTCTTTTTTGTCTGGCCTGTTCTTCCACCTAATAGTGAGAGAATTGGGAAGGAGTGATGTTCGGTTGTCGGGGAACTTACTATCGAACCGATATTTGTGTGGAGTAGGTGAGGGAAATCCCGTCTGAAAACATCACCTAGTTCGGCCGAGCGGGATTTCAACCCGAGCTCTACCGCTCAGCTGAATTATGGAAGCGAAGACGTTACCACTAGACCACCCCTATTCGAACTAAGGAGCTAAGGGCAATAGTACGACGCCGTTGAATCAAAATCATAGCACGAGATAATTTCAAAAGTTGTGGTATAGGCAGTGACTGATAATGTATTACAGAAAGAGTAGTTTGAGCTTATGATATAAGATGTCACGTAATCAGGAGTGGAGAATGCCCGATAGAAGAATTTGTAGGTAGACATGAGATTGAAGAAAAACATTGTGTAAGGTAGAATAAAAACATGATTCATGAGTAAGATATGTAAACGAAGTCACAACATCTTTCTGTATGCGAGGAATAAATTAAGGTGATTTTTTAACAAAAGTGATAAAGGAAGTGGCAGCGTTGGTGAAAAATGGTAGAGTAGGAATATGCGATTGTTCTTTGACATTTTAGCACAATTACATCCAGTGAAGCATTTAGCAGTGAAGTATATGAATATTTAGCAAATGTTATACAGTGAAGAAGAGAATGATGCTTGCGAAAGTGTACACAAATTGCAATGAATGTAGAATGGAAATTGGTTATAAAGTCCAATTTTCATTTAAGTACAACAATATATTAGACAACAATAATTTGTTTCCATATTCGAAAGAACAAAAATTTTGAAATAATATTTTAGCAAAAGAGCTGAGGCTGTCCATTTGTGGAAATAAAGTCTGTCATCAAACCAAATTTGTAAGTAATGGAAAATAGTAAATTCCAATGTGTAGCACGTATCTAAAGATTTATTTATACGTATCCATATACGAATTCAAATTATTCCCCCACCAGTCCAGAACTTCTTCAGAAACAGTGGCGTGCAAAACAAGGACAAAGCCTAGACCGTGATGGTCTTGGTATTGGCCTAGATCTTGCGTATTCTAGTTCTTGCTCTAGAAATATTCATATTGGTCTTGTATTTTCTCGCAGGTGGCTCCGCGATTTCTAATCTCCAAAAGGAAGAAATGTGACTAGTTCACGCTTTTTTAAAATTGTAATATTTGTAAGTGAGAAATGTAGCGTGCTATTGAAGCTTATCTACATGGAGCGATAGGAGGTAGGAGTTGGGTGGTAGGCTATTGTTAGTAGGTGGACCGGTGAGCTGGGTTTACCAACAACTTGGCCCGCGTGGAGGGGTTAGTAGTTGTTAGTAGTAGTTAGAGTTATTGATACTACGAGGAGCTGGATAGAGGAAGGAGGTTTCGAATTAACGCTTGTGCAGATACGAACTCCGAGATAGACTTGAAACTTACTAAAGGTTGGGGAATGATGAGGTACAAGTAAAAGCTCCATGAACTCACCGAGATTTGAACTCCGACATCTAGCTAACATCCCATAATTCTGTATTCTATGTCACCATACTACTCTGACTCGTCTTGATTTCTTCTCTTGTGAAGTATTAAGGATGTAGAACTGTGATTTGAAGATCACCACGTAGAAGGTGCGTAAAATCCGAGTGTTAGAGAACACAGACAAGGGAACATAAACCTCAGTGAAAGAAATAAGACTTGACTGTTAAAGCAGTTAGAAAACGGTTAGTCTATAATAAGGAAATTTAATTAGAGGGATTAAAACTAGGGGTAATAAAATCAGAAAGCGGGAAATTCTTTAACAAAAAGAGTTGGCCTGAAAGCTGAGTAATTAGGTTTTAAAACTGTTGCTCGTCATCCATAGGAAAAGAGGACCACGATAAGTTAAAAGTTGAATTTAAATGAAACCGTGTAACAGTTGTTTCTCTGATGAGAAACTAATTAATCAAATTAAAAAGCTTCATTTGCAAATAATATTCAAACATCTTAAGTATTTTCTGAGATATTATTTTCACCGGCTCATATCAAATGCGGTATTGGTTATCATCACTTTGTATGTAACAGCAGGGAATATGACAGGAGGAAGGAGAATCCTTAACATGAAAGTGTTCGCTGTCATTCCACTGATATGCCTTTAGGCGCGACAAACAACTGCCTACCACACACCAGTTTCATCTTTTTTATTCCCCTTTTCGTTTTTGTAATTAAGCTTGTGGTGGATGGACTCTACGCGCGTCCGTTAGACTGGCAATTAATTATTTCGAATAAGTAGAAGCGTATCATGGTGAGTTGAAACAATAATAATTACGTCAATCCAGAGAAGTGGCAGATCTAATAAGAGGTGCGATTTCAAGACAGTATGCTTTCCAGTAACAAGAATGATTATTTGAAAAAAAAAATTCATTCTCGAATGACTTTTATACGATAGTGAAAATATTATCGATAAATATCTCGAAACACATCATATGTACTTGTTTCCAAAAACTCTTCGCGTACAATTTGTAACATTACATAATGAAATGTGTTAACTATTCCGTGATATTCCTTGATAAATTTAAGTGGGAAGTTCATAGAATTATCGCCCGTTTACAGACAATTTTAAATTTTCATATATTTTATATCCACAACGCCACCGAGTTGAATAATTTGAGTTATAACTCCGAAAACACTATGAATACGAATTTGTTTGCTGAGTTTTTCAATGCCGTTGAGTGGTAAGATTTATAATTTTAATTACACGAAAAAGAAATTGAATAAATGAACAGCTCCAAAAAAGTAATTATTACATATATTGCATAAAATAATCATTCCTTTGAGTTAAACGATCATAAATGCGTCTTCGAAATGCTAACTTCCCTAGAATTAGTGGACGTCAATTTAATATTCAGATATTCTCGTTTCCAAGTATAAATGAGTGTAATGAACGATTGATATTTAAGAAAAGATTAGAAGCAAAAAAAAAAAAGTCGATGAAAAACGTAACTGTCAGAGGAAGGCTATTTTATTGATAAATTAACATTTCGATAAATAGTAAATTATTTTCCCAAAAATGTATGAAAATTTAATACGAGTACATGAAAGTACTCCCAGCTACTTGATCGCTAACAGTTTGTCCACCCCTGTTTGCGAACCAATCAGGGTGCTACCGCCACACAGGCATGGTAATGCGGCTGATGGCAGATAGGCTCGTGATCAAAGCATCGCTGCCAACCCCGCCGCCGCCACCATCACCAACAAGGGCGCTTCTACTGCCCCCATCCCCGTCCTCTCACTGCAAGTGTCAACGATGGCGCAAGGGAAGGGGTGAAGCGCGTGAATTAAACACGTCGCCACCGGTGTACATTGCTCTGTAGCCCTTTTGGGTTTCCCATTTCATGGGGATCGCTATAGGCGCGTCACGCCATCTTCTGGTAATAAGCCAATGACATCTAGTAAGAGTCGTCTTCTTGAGTTATGTTTTAAAGCATTCCGAATACCTATAACGATATTGTGAAAACTTGCTTTTTCAGTAAAAGTCTGCCTCATGTAATTTTTAACTTGAATATTAATTTATTTATATGACAATTCATGTTGCCCTTCCCAATTGATTAAGTTGCAAACCATATAAAATTCCATGTAATAAAAACTCCAAATTATTAGATTCATGTAGGCACTGGGATAAAATATCCTAAATTTAAGTGAATACGAACCTTGGATTACAATCAAAAGAAATACTATATTTTAAGGTATTAATAACCAAATCAGCATGGAGAGCCAATATTGAATGTATTCACATTTTTTAAAAAGAGGTTTATTAGTGAAGTCACGCCTTTCGAATTTTTTCGTGAGTTTCATTTTTTATGAGACTCGTAGTTTTGACAGTAATTGATGGCTAATATTGCATGAAAAACATTCCAGATCTACTGATGTACTCCGTAAGGGACGAATGATAATATTCCATAGGATTTTGGGTTTTGCTACATTGAATTAATCCTCCTGTTAACTGACGAAGGCAAAGGAAGAGAATAATGCTCCCCGCCACTTGTCTACTTCCATAGTGATGGAGGCTGTCTGAACCACAAAGCTTGAAACGTAAATTATGATAATTGAGCTAACAACATAATATAATTAGCGAAATGAAAGTCAAAAACAATGTTTAATAAAAAAAACCTTTTCAGAGACATAAGAATCTTAAAATAATTTTTGCATATATTGGTTTTTCAAGATTACGAAACTGGATTTTATTTTCTTCAAATATTCGAACGTTTATGTTAATTAAAGACAAGTAATAATTACTCTTCAATATTATTTGTTTACCTATGGAATGTATATGGCTTTCACACATGGCTCTTCATGCTGGGATAGAACTACGAGTAACTCATAGCTGTTTATGATTTGCTATTCAGAATCACACTCAGCTCTGATGACTACGCTGCATTTCAGAATTTATATACCCAGAAAATTTGGAGCTAAATGTTAAAACTATTTTTGAGAAAAAAAATCACTAGTTGAGATATAACTATAGATGAAACTGTGAAGTCCGTACAAACGTTAAGTAGATGTTTCAGTCCAGAAATGTCTGAATTAACTAAAATACGTTAAACATAAATGTGTAATTTTAAAGACGGTGCGTAAAACCATTTATCATAGGTCTAGTGTTTTGAATTGATCCTCACAGCTTGTAATGAGGAAGGACGTGGGAAAATAATTTAAAAAAATACTTAGACTGTGACGACACTAAGTCTCATAAATTCCCTTTTTATTATTTTCAATTTCTCTAAATTTAGTGTTTTTATAATTTTTCCCTCCCGTTTCTGATGACGGGAGCGTTCTTCTTAGGTCTATATATCTTGTGTCCCCTCTACGTCTTATTAACTTGACTACCCCTGCTCCACCTATTCCCCCAACTTCTCCATCCGGGAGGCCGAAGACTTTCTCCGTACCTTCTTCAGCAGGACTGACTTCGGTGACGCGAAACCCCCTTGTTATTTACGAGCAGAAAAATGAGCGTTGAATCAGCAAGGTAGATCTGTGGCGTTGGATATAGCAGAGAATAAGTCTCCCAGGAGTGATTGGAGACATTGGAGTATTTAGAATGAAGTTCACGAACAGATAGATATGCGCGTCTCCCTGTTCGATTTACTGATCACTTTTAATCCGGATATCGGCACATGAAAAATCACAAATATTAAATAAAAAGAACGATAAATACACTGATTATATTTTAAATTTGTCAGTGAATGAAATGAATTATTAGGTATCATTGCACTTTATTCTTCTCTTCGATGATTGAGGAAGGCAAAATAAATGTACTTAGCTAATTCAAATATAAAGTACATTGGTTTGTCTATATTAAATATGTTTATACGCACTACTTAACAGCCACCTCGGTTGAAGGGTTTGCTGATTTTTTCCTTAATTCTTTAAGATTTTAAATATACTTGGGTGATCGTATACATGGACCATCGCTTGTTTCGTATTTTCAGACAAAAATACAAATATAACAATTCCACTTTACCTAGTGGTTTCGTGGTTTGTGTTTCTTTTCGTGGACAGACAATGGAATAGACCTTAAGGTTTGAGTCCCACAGCTAAAACAATTACTATCTAGAAATACCGAAAGGTTTTACTTATTCGTGAGCCACTACTTTATTCTCTCCCATTATTATCCAACTGAACCCACCCAGCGGCGTTTGGGATATCTCTTACCAATCGTTTCATACAACTTCACGTATTTCGATGTATCTTCACTTGAACATTCCTCTTATTTGCCCACCTGATCTTGGGGACGTGTACGCTCAGTGAAATCTCTCATGTGTTGACCATTCTCACGTACACACACACAAAACAACAACAGAATTGTCGTTCGTGAGAAACGGACCACAATTAAACATTTCTCAACATGTTTGACTGAATGAGAAAAATTTCCCTGCACTCGGAAACAATTTTTTCCCCGATTTACATACATTTTTTCGTGTTTAGTTCAGGGGAGTCTTCTCTGAAAATTTTGCACTATTGTCCACTGTCGTATGGATATTTGAAATGATATTCTCTGAACATTAGACAACAAAGAATTGAATTAGAACAAAACTTGAGAACTGAATTTGATATTGTTTAGAATAGAACCCTTTTCCCAAATATAGCATTCCGGCATCATTTAATACCAGCTATTCTCTTCTTTTTATAACAATTCAAAATTTTGAAAATTGAATCTAATTAGGTTTTACTTACAGGTAAAAATTTGGTCTAAATATGCTTCCTACATCACAACTTAAACAAAATTTTACTCAATTTTAATTTCTTTTTCGAAAAAGCGTACGTTTTGTTATTTTCCAATTAAGGGCAATTATTATGTTTATATATTTGTAAATGAATTAAACGCGATGAAGGCATCTTTATAATTACCAACTTGCATATTTCTTTGCTAATTAGTATAGCTCATAGTAGTGAAGAATTTTGTTAAATATAAATTGAACACACCACATATTGTTGATAACTATTACTCACCACAAATAGGCTCAGTGTGTGTATAAAGAGTTGGCACTTAACTGGACAGTCAAGCTTTAATTATCGATGAAGATAAGTGAGACTTTCACTCATAATTCAATCTGACAAATCCTGGGTCTGCCAAAAATGCTCTCCATATTTATTTCTGAGATTCAATCCAATTGTAGCATGATACTGGGCTGAGTCTACGAAAACACGAAAGTCCGTGGCGATGCTGTAAATTTTCTTACCTACGAGTATATATTGTAAAATTGCTGTAATTATTATTTTTGGATAAT
Source organism: Laupala kohalensis (assembly GCA_002313205.1). Taxonomy (NCBI): domain Eukaryota; kingdom Metazoa; phylum Arthropoda; class Insecta; order Orthoptera; family Trigonidiidae; genus Laupala; species Laupala kohalensis. The sequence continues at coordinate 3,023,254 of NNCF01126407.1, read as the reverse complement.
CTTTTTCCGCGCATTTATTGAAAAATATAACATAAGGTTCAACCATATTGACAGATATTCTATAGTATGATTTATAAACAAAGGGAAATGAAATATGAGGGTACAATTTTTAAACCAAAGATAAGATGTAGATGTGTAATACAACCATACTACTTTCCTGTAATAAAAAAAACACGGTACAATACGACTACATGAACATGGTGCAATAACACTATACTACATTCTTCTTATACAAATCTGCAAAAAAATTGGAAATGATTCAAAAAATATGTTTTCAAACTATGTTGGGGTTCACTTGCTGTCATTTAGCAGAACTGTACAGCTGGCTTCTTGTTGCACTAATGTAACCTCAAATATGAGTAAAAATGAGGATATTAAATTATTTTTGAAACAATTTGCTTCTAAGACTTAGTAAAAGGAGGGTGAAAATGTGAAAGGCTTTTGTACTATAGTTCTGTGATGAGGAAGGGATTCGCTAATTTAATAATTGGACAGTTACTTTACCGTTTCAATATAAACTATTGTAAAACATTTGTTTCATAAATTTTGACACGAGTACATTTGTTCTAATTTATTCATTTAAAAGAAATATCTTACAACTATTGAAAGAACAAATATATTGACGCGTGAACTTAAAATATAAGAAACTGACTAATCGAGTGGAAAGGAAGAGGAGGCTTTGGCATTTCCGAGTGTTTCGGCGAGTGACTAGGAGCTGCCCTTGCGGGATACCCGTCCATAGATGCTGACATGCGAGTGCCGTTCGGCGCTGCCTTCGGGCGCCGCGCGCGCCACCTTCATTTTAATTCCCGTTCCCAGGAGGCCATGCTCGGGCGCCTCGGAACAAAGAGACGATAAATCTAGGCTCGGGGCAATTGCGGGACGGCCGTGTGCCCCGTGCCCACCCCCGCCTCCCATGCAGGACCACGCCCGGGACGCGCTTCGGAACGTCTGCGAAAGTTCAGTTTCGGGGGAAAATACAGATTTTCATCTTATTATGCAAGGGTAAAAATCTGAGTTTCGTTGTTTCGTTTTGTGAACTAAAATATTTATCTAATGAATTACAATATTTTTACTTTGAAACTTTGACCGTATAAATGGTGTGATGGCTAATAAAAATATAAGATATATGTTAATGAACTATTAATAATGAGTCGAATTAACTATGAATTTATAAATTAATTAACTAAAATATCATATAATTATTGAATAAAATATCTTTAAAATTAATAATCAATATTCAACTTCTAATATGTTTACAATAAAAATATTATATGAATTGAGTTGACTTGGGACACATCCATCAATGACAGGAAGTTTCAAATAAGATTTCATATTGTAAGCTTGTCTAATATCAATAACAATTTGCAAAAATACTTGTATGACGACAATGAATGAAATTTTATGAGAGTTTATGTAAGTTAATGCGTGACGAAACTTTGGCATGTTAAGAAGTGTTGGTATGATTATAAACATATTGCATACGCAAACACAGTTTAAAGGGGGTATGATATATTTCATCTTAATGCAATTAATTTCTTATTAACAATGGAAAAATAATAACCCTACCGATTCACAAAACCACCGGTTAACCAATTTACTAACACATCACGTTCCTTCTACCATCCTTTTTACGAATGTCTTCTGAATGGGTTACGTTGTTAACATAACCAACTAGCACGACTACACGCCTCAAGATAGTCCACCCATTCCAACCCTTCCTCGAGACCGCTCTATGTACACGTGCAATTTAGCGCAAGATTTAAGCCTTTCTATTCTGTTCCAGAACGAACCATACGAGCCATACATATTCAGTAATAAATAGTATTTTTATAGCTGGTTGAAATGATAATTACAATAGTTAAAAAAATTTTATGTTAGAAATGGCTCATTTGCGAATGAAGAACGAAGTAAACTGGTTGAAGATAAATTAATAACCAGTATTTTTTGCGGTAACTAGACATTGTGTTAATAAATGTTCACGTGAAGTTTACGAGGTCCCACAATCAGCTATTAACATACAGAGTGGTTGTTTCTTAACCACATCCTGTTTGTCTGCGACAGAACTGATGTATGGTGCCAAAGGTTCGAAATACATTCAACCACTGCACATTCTGTTTCTGAGTGCTACTACAAATACGTTCTTATCAAAATACGTGCCTCCTTTAAGTCACTTATTTGCTGTATATTTCACTCTTCTTTATGTTTTATGTTGTGTTCTGTGCCATATTGCATAACAATTTTTATGATCATTGCTCATTTTTTTCAAGTTTTCTATATCGAAGGAATAGTGGAGTGTCATGTCAACATTACGCAATTTAATCCAAGGCATGTAAATAACGCAACCTATGTAGAAATTGTCACTTGTAATTTACTTACAAGAGAATACATTTTTTGGACCAAGGGGTGACGCAACAAATAGCTTAAATATACGTCCCTCAATAAGGGATTATATAAGTGTGAAATTTTAATTTGCAAATTAAAAATCAACGGTTGATAAAGATATTTTCTTTTACGATCTTGAGTACTCAACTTTGTTGAACCCAGCGCAGTTAAACAAGTTGACCTACTATTCATATTTGCAGATCTACGGCTTACTTCAGTAAGATGGAGTATTAAAGCATAATGGTTACTGAAGAAGTAAATCGATACTTGCTATGATAGAGCTACATATGTTGACACATATACAGGTCTCTAGATAAATGACGTCGATGCAGCCCACAATAGAAGCAATAAGCTTTCGCATCTGCATTATATGTCTAGAGTGCGGTCCGGCAACCTTCATTTTTTTAATTCGTTGTTTTTAATTTTAAGTCATAGTTTTTAATTTTAAGTCATAGTTTTTAATTTGAAAAAAGATTATCACCACCCTAGTCTCTGGTCATTATATTATACTGAAAATGTTTAGCATTCATCTTTCAAATCTTCTCTAGAGAATGCACTTTCAAAAACTACTCCATCGTAAAAACTAATGTTTTCCACACATTTTCTAAGAACTTTCGTTCACTTAAGATCGGTTTAAGATCATTGGAGTTAAAATATGATTGGGGGGACAGGGGTGAAAAGACGGGAACGTGCGGTGGTACTCTGTACATCATTCGTCCGCGCGGGAAGTGAGAAGAAATGATTAATTTTCAGTATTTATGACTTGCAAACGGGTTAATTCATATTAATAATTTATATTAATTTGTATTTAATTTTAACCTTAACAATATTGTTTGTCAGAAAATTAATACAGTAGAACCTCGATTAACCGTGAGTCGATTATCCATGACTCGATTAACAGAGTTCGCGATTAACCGTGGTGCTCACTCTTCCGTCGAAAAACAAGAATTTCATCTACAATTTCTACTATGGGATAAATTAGTTAGTTGTCCTTCTCGTCGTCATACGTGGTTTGTACAGCTTTTTTTATAATAAATGTATTATCAAATATAAATCCAAGTACTTCCTACTATTTCAACAGTTGTATGTAGGTTCTTCGAAACTTAGAGACAGCCACTCTCAGGTACCAATAAAATGTTTTGACTTAGGTCGTAATGAATTTGAGAAATATTAAAAATGAAGCAAGGAAAATCATTTCAAACTGCAAGAAACGAAGACTGATTACTTCATATTTAAGACCATATTATGTATACATGTTTATGTACATAATTCATTAAATAAAGTGTCTCGATTAACCGTGGTTTTCATTTATCCATGCGACCCCTCCCCTCCATTACCCCGATTAATCGTTGTTCTACTGTACATAGGAAAATAATGGTACTCCTTGAGCTGATAATTGAATTGTGACGCGGCATCTGCATCGGCTGAAATGTTTCTCTAGGTTTGCGATAAGAGGTGGAGTAAGGGAGAAGAAACAAAACAACAAATGTAATAGAGGAATAATATGAACAGGAATGATGAATTAATTTTGTGATGATAATGAACTTGATAAAGTACTGAAGGATAATAAAGACACTTTTGCATTAGACGCTTGAGAAAATGAACAAATACGTCATGTTTCGGAACGTTCCAACAATTTACTTTTCACAAATTATCTATTACTACTCGGAAGCATTGATGTGTTTATCTAACATTGTTACGGAAATAAATTAACTCTAGCACAATTAATTAGAGATGCAACGATTATTAAGAATAAAATTGACAAAAATTCATTTAACTTTACGCAAATCACGTAATGGACTGAATAAAAAATATGGTTATGACGTGCTAGTCTAACGAGTGGATGACACATCGTTACTGAAAGTACTTAACGCTCAGAGAGGTAATAGTGAAGGTAGAGGTAAAAGCTGCAGAGAAAATAAGCATCGATTGTTTCAGCAACGGAGAAAGTAGTGTCCATTCACTTCCACTGTCCCATTCCTCATATTCCCCGCTATCGTCGTGATGGGCTGCGAACATAACACTCGACTCGAGAACGTCGCACTTGGAGGTATATAATCTTGCTACTCAGCCCGTCGTCTCTTTGCGACCATAAACCCATTTGGGATCCATCCGCGAAGCTTAACCGGCACTGGCCTTTTACTCGTCCCCTTCAACATAACCCTGTTCATCCCCAACTTCACCTCCTTTCCTCCTCTTCCTCCCTTCAGTGTATTTCTCCAGCCACTTGTTACCGGTATTGCAGCACCACCAATCCACAAATATCACTATCCTCGACGACAGTGGCTCTAATACTACTATCTTCCCCGTCCTCGACTCGACAACTCCTGCTCCAAGCGGAGATCCCTTTGCTACTCCAAGCAGCCCCTCCGCGTGAACAAGACAATTTCCCTACCGCACCGTCGCAGTCGTATACGGCAGCCGTATCGTATAAACCTGCCACGAGAATGTGCGGGCTGGAGGCCAAGGGTTGTGGTGCAACTAAGCGAGAGTGATGTGGGAGGAAATTGGGGTGCGACTGGAGAGACGCGAGACGTTGCGAATCAGTTGGAGGTGGTGGTTTGGAGTGCACCTCATGAAAATAGTNTTTTTTTTGTGGGGCTTTAGGGCTCGTCAACATCAAGGGTCATTAGAGCCCATATACTCATTCAGATCATCAGTGAATTTGCATTGTGAATACCACCCATACACTTTGCTCGTGATAACGTTCTTACGCGACAAAAAAACGATTCATATAATTGATCGGATATCAGGGCATAAGCAGAGGGTAAGGTCAGCGGGTTGGCTATATCCTTATTAGCTAACACAGCCAAAAATCGCCAATTTTGTCTTAATATCTTCTTTAAAAAATTCCAGAGATGAAACCATCCTGGATGTTTTTGCATCTCCAAACATCTACTCTATGATGTTCAATTAAAAATACCGAGAAATTTTCGAAAAAAATTCTGAGATTGAATAGTAATTTGATAATTTATAAAATGTTGACAAAAACTTTCAATCCATCATTAACAAAAAATCGTTCTTGTTTACAGGTAATGTATGGTATACTTCATACCATATCAAAACTTTACTTCTATTGTCAACCCGGAACGGTTAAAGACGTTGTCATTATACTGATGTTTAGTATAGTTTGAAGATTTTAGTTAACTTCTCTGTAAAATTTTCTGCTTATAAGTTATACTTCCCTATTATATAAAATGTTATAATGATGTTGCATTGACATTAAACAATTATTATTACCTAAAAGCTGGTCACATATGAAGAAATTACTCTCTTAGCACTTCAATAGCTGCAAGAACGCTTGTATTCGAATCTAACATTAATATGAATTATATTAAATTTTCGTCAATGATCCCAAAAATTGCTTTTTCGGTATCGTACAATTGTTTTAACGCACTGTTGTTGAAGTGAATCCCTTTTGCATGGACGTTTTGTATTATTAGTCATCGTGGATGACACTTTGAAAATTTGAAACAAGTTGCGAAACTCCTGAAATATACAAATTGGTATGTTACAATTGCACTTAATTTTGAAATTAAAAATTGTTTTAAAATGTGTTTGAGGATTTATAAAAGTTTAATCTTTTTATTTCTGTATTTTTGGCATATTCTGTTGTATCAACTTTGAAACGGAAAAACACTATGATTAAGTAACCAAGTCGTACTATTAGTTTTTGGATGTAGTAGTAACCTCTCAGTTTAACTCGCACGTTCGTTTGAGCAGACTAGTGACGTGTTCATAGTTCAAAAGACATGTCTGAAACTTATCATTTGATCATAAACTAATTCTTTTTGAACTTACAATCAGAACATCAACTTCCAAAGTTTAAACTTCAAGAAAAAAGAAGAGACTCCTGTGCACAGAAAGAACAATATGATGACGGTAAACAGTACCCCAAGTTTGCAAAATACAATAATACAAAAAATACTTCAAGTTTCCCAATATTCCTTCTTTCTGTCCCGTTATCTAACATCAACATCGAAACATATCACACCTCTTCAAAACATTCCGTATTCTAGCAGCGATAATCGTTCATCCACGTACTGTTCTTTACAACTCCGTAAATCGTGTCTTCCTCCCGCACCATATTTCATACATGGATTACGTACATTCTGGTTTATATTTGTCAGTAAAATGACAGGCTGAACAAAAATATTTAAATATTCACGAAGTTTTCTTATTTACAAGTAATGAACTCAATATCTTATCATTAATTTTAAGAAGTGTATTAAAACATTTGTATATTTCAATTTTCCGATTATGCGACAGACAGTAATCAATGAACATTTACTCAAGATAAAAAGAGTAATAAACTACACTTGGTGTGAAACAGCCTTGTAATAACCTAGTAATAAAGTCAAGGTGATCCTTGTAAGATAAGTATCAAATAAATAAATAAATAAATAAGTACGCATTTACTATGAAAGAATGATATTGTCTGTGTAAATACTCATACTTGAATCGATGTACAAATATACTACGGTATAACGACAATTAAAGACAAATGTAATAATATTTACTTATAATATATGACTTAAATAAAAATATGACTTGGTATTAGTCAAAATCTATCTGGGTCTGATATTTAAAGAAGCCTTATCTCAGGGCTCAATATATACAGCGGTACTCCACAAACATATATAATTCCATTTCACCAATTCAAACCGTACTTTTACCAACATAGAATCCATGCTCTCATTATCCGCACAGTTTCCAACCCTTGATTCCCTTCCATTTCACTTCTTCGTGTAACTCCCGCCCGCCTCCGAATCCTGTCATAGCTCAGTCACGTCGGGATCTTCCTCCCACTTCTGGAGGGGATGTTTCGAGTCCCCAGCCCTGCGTCGCGGAGGGAAATTCGGGGTCGCGAAGGGTGATCTAGGTATGACAATCTCCAAGTGCGCGGCGGGCGCTTCATAAGAGTGCAGGGGAGGGTGACAGCGAACGCTTTACGACCCACTGGAGGAATCCTCCAGTGCTCCACGACGATTGTTCGAGTGGAGCAGCAATAATTGCACGGCTGCAAAAAGATTGCTCAGATACACATGGTTATTTGAATTGGGGGGAAATATTGAAATTTTTCATATAGTCCCACTACATCGGAAGTAATGTTTAAAAAAAGTGTTATTGGGAAATATATTCATAAATTTTTATATGGAAACAGGAGTTAGTGACAGAAAATAACATGAGCTTGTCAACGTTTCCTTTTAATTCAGACCTTCTTCAGGACTTATTAATGTGTGAGCGTGGTGATTATTTTTGGTGCACATGCTCGTGCTATGCTGTATCAATAGCTACTGTACTGAAGATCGGATATGTACTGAAGATCGAAAGACAATCAGTTGTAATATTAATGTTATTAGGACAAGTCCTAGAGTTTGTTTCAAATTGACAATTTTTGAACCACGTACTTTTCTCATAATATTCACAAAATATCAAAGACGTGATTTCCTAAAATCTTTGCTTTGGCGTGTTCAATAAATTTTACTCGTGTGAGTAATTTGTGAGAGCACAGTGTATTTCCTTCAAAATTGCATGAATAGATATGATAAACTGCGGTCTTGTCAACAAAATTTTATAAATGTGCGATCGATATTTTGTTATTTAACAGATATTTTGTGCTATTTTTGTGTTTACTTTACCATAGGTGTTTAGATAATTGTATTTTGCAATACAGGTCTATTTCTATCTTCAAAATATAGAGGCTGAAGATATAATCCAAAAATTGAACTAAGGATATCATTCATTCTTGAGGAAAGTTCCTGGAAATGATACTATGAAAACCAACTAATTCAAATCGCATCAAAAATGAAACAAAAAGTAAAAATAGAACAGTATTTACAATGCATCTTTATTTGAAAAATAAAATCTTTATTTGAAAAAAAAAACTAAATTCACGTGACACTGGTCAGTATTCCTAAGTAGTTGACCCAGTTTTGCAATGTCAATACTAGTAGCCTCGGGCGACAAGTGCAGAACACAATTTGCAAACACGCGAGTCGTGGCAATGACGCAAGGTGATCAGGCTGCACACGAAAGCGAAGATTGGTTCAACTCTTGGGAGATGTTTGAAACGAGTGTCAATCGGAGGCGTTATTATCCATATGATGCAACTCTAAGAGGCACCGTTATCTAATCATAATTTTCTACCATATCATACGAAATCATTATGATATCGGAAATTGGAGAAACTACGAAAGTCGGACAAGGAAATATTCTATATGAAATTTTAATTGGTTGCGATATTTATGAGGAAAATACATTTAAATATTAATAAAATATTCACGAAATATCGGATCCAAAAAAAGTTGCATTTTCATCACATCGGATCACAAATCACATGATAATCTATATTATTCAAAAATGAAATATTTTCGCTTTCGCTCGTGTTTTAATTCTCATACATGTCTACAAAAGTCTACTACATGCCTGTCATATTATACCCACCTCGAGGAGTTGCGTCTAGAGAGACGGTGCAAACAGAGGCAATGGAGGTCAACGTATATTACTACTAGATCTTGGTGTTACAATATTAAAATTTCAAAAATTGTTAAAGAACAACGGGAAAATACAAATAAATCGGCAAGTAATACGATGAGAGGATAAAGGTTGCTATGGAGTGATAGAAAAAAATTTATACAGGATGGCTGGTGAGATGGGACAATACGGATGTTGGAAGAGGAAACTACAAATTTATAAAGTTGTGGAGTCGTAACTAATGATTCAGACCACTGAGAAAACTTTTAAAGACACCTACTGGGCAATGAATTATAGCAAATAATTTGGTTAGGATTAGAAAACGATATAAGAATATTTGTGTGGGTGAACATGGATATGAAAATATTAGCCACAAAGTGAGACTGCGAGTTGTACGATGAATAAAAAACAACTTCTATAAATAATTCAAATAATGAAATGATGAGAGTGCGTCATGGACAAAGACAAAGTTTTACTACGGATAAAAGATTTTGAGATTTTCTGCGAGTGTGTTAGCAAGAAAAGTGTAATAAAAGACATACAACAGTAACGCACGAGATAAAGTAGAAAATGATAAAGGAATTTGACACAGGAAGTGATGAAAATTCACCATAATGACACTTAAAACTATGAAACTAAATTAAAAAGAATAAAAAGAAGGGCGTACAACAACCTTGCAGATCCTCTCCCAATAACTCAAAATATATTATTCTACCCTGTGCGGCATCCTTTGGAAAAGCATACTGAAACTTATTTTGCGTCTTCTTTTCTTGTTCATAAGTTATTTAATTTACTCGTCCCTTTCTATAGCTATGAAAATCATGAATTTTTTTTTCATTATAAACACAGCAAGAGGAGGATTATCATTCTACAAAATAAGAATAATAAAGTATTCGCAATTTCGTTGCAGCATTTGTTTCCTAAGTTTCTATTAACTTTGACAGCAAAATAGAAAACTAATTCGTTGCTCTCACTATTCCCAAGACTGTCATCATCCTCTTCCCTACCTCTTCGACCTACACCAAGACAGTCGCCACCGCTTTCCTTCCTTGATTAATTTTACGCTTCGTTCCCCTGCTTGAATCGTTATCATTCCCCGCCCCTCGAGACTGTGTCCCCTTCACCGCCTCAGGCGCACCCCCTGTTGCAGCCTTCTACCCCCGTCATCGTCAACCGCACCGCTGAGTTTTCCGTTGTCTTTATCGACATTCGTTGTGACCAGTGAAATTTTGGTTTCTGTCAAATAATTATTTAATTTTGGAATGAATAAAATTTGATGTATTCAGTTACTGGACGCACTGTTACAAAAATATTCGTTCAAAACAAATAAGTTTGCTAAAAAAATTATTCTGTAAAATGTGATCTAGTTCTTGTATAAATCATTAAATTGGTTCCTCACATTCGTCAATAAATCCGAAATTTTGGAAGTTATATTAATTTAAATTTATACTTGCTACGGGAAATAAACATTCTGTAATCGTCAATTCATGTATATACTTATCATTACTTATATATTATTTAAACCGCATTATAACTTATTCTGTGAACAACAACTGTTGGTTTCGTATAATATGGTAGGAGATTATGCAAAACCAAAAACTTTTCTGTCATTAATAGTAGAACAGAACATAAGAGATAATGATAATGAGTTAATGATATGAAAGACTGAGGATTGCGTTATTGTAACTTTATAGCACATATTCAAAGTAAAGTATGCATAAAAAGATTCGTCAGGACGTGGTAAATTATTGCTTACATATCCCCATATGTAAGTAAGTTATTTGAAAATAACGATAATAATGAAATGAGCTTAAAATTACAGGCATAACAGAAAACATTTTCAATACCATTAATGACATTAGTAATCCGTTACACTTGTTCGTCCAAGAGAGATGAAGAAAGCTAATAAACGTAATGAATCAATATTTAAAAAGGATGAACAGATCCACAAAGGAGATCCTTGAAAAATATGGTAAATTATTCCTAAATTCTTAAAAAACCTCCGCTAAATTCTTAAATCAACTTAACATACTCATAAATCATACGTATATTTAAGTTATTATTACTATTCAATCAGTTAACTATATGAGCTATATAGTATAACTTACTCCGAACGAAGTATGAATACTAATAAGAATTCATGCCAACATACTATTCTTGTAGTTGTCTCAATTATGTGATTTGATGTCATATACAATCATGTAAAACGTTTTAAAATAGATTCTTTCTTTATAATGAAGCTCTGTCAACACTTACTCCCCAAAAATTCCAAGTACTATTTTTGTTACTCATCGTATTATAATTTGAAGTTATATTGTCACAAAATTTTAGAAGGTAAGAGGACCAAAGTAATTTAAACATGATTATTCTCGACGAACTGTGAATCTTTTTTTTTTATATACGAGAAATAACCAACAAGGTGCGTTTGATGCCTTAGGGGTACGTTTGGGGACGTGGAGCAAACGTTATTTATTGCTCAGAGATTTCGCATTCCAAAAGTTATTCGTTTAAGAATTACAAATGGACTTCAATTAAAGGCATCTCACTAGTAGAAAAACTATCTCCTGGGATCATTTACTAGTTGACATATGAAGTAAATAAGGTATTCATTCTCCTGAAAAGAGCAAGACAGGAGGAAAAATGTAATATTGAAAAGGGGAGAAATGAGAGTCAAGATGGGACTTTACAGGTTAAGTATTCGATATGACGTGAACTTCAATGTTACAATAAATGAACCCTTTATATAATTAGTTACATACACATATATTTTTCAAGATCATTATCACTTAACTCTAATCTAGAAAGAGAAATATCATCGATAATTCTTCACTTAGCTGACATATGAGCACATTAAAAGGAATACATCGTCTTCCAGCTCACGGTAGCTCTCCCATTCCTTCTATCCTGACGTTCCACCCTTCGAAGGAAAGCTAAGGGAAAGCTCGCTCAAGGGGCTTTTAAAACACGAGCGCTGCCGGGGTGCCTTTTATAGCTTATTCCGCTTAATCTATCGGGGGTCTTCTGGGAGAGAGCAGGGGGAGGGGGGCACTTCCTCGGAATGCCGTCTTCCTCTGGCGGTGCAACCCTCGGTCGCTTTAGAAGCAGCAATTGCGATTATGTGTCGCAAGTAGCACTAAGACAATGGTTATTCGTATCCGTCCTCATCGGTTGGCGAATATATATTTACAACGGAACATTTACATGAGGCTATGATATTTCTTCTACTGATCTTGGAATCTACTGTACTCTTTTTTGATGGACTCGCAGTGATTTGAGATTCGCGTTATTGCTGGTCTAAAAGGGAAAGAAGAGTCACGTACGGGTGTATTTTTAAGAGAAGTCACTTATCTACTTCAAAAATACTTTACCTCTCAAAACCAGTACACATTCGAGCAAGCAAAAAGAATAAAGAAATTCCCTCATCGAAAACAAGAATTATGAAGGATGAAACATAATAGTATTTAATTATGAACAAATGCTATACTTCGGGAACCTAATAGGAGGGCACACATTGAAAAAAAAATTAAAAAGATTTGAAAGGACAAATGTTTCTTAATAACCCTTTCTTATTAACTCTTTCGTTCTTAATAATCTCATTAATTTTTAATTCTTTAAAAAGAATTATCAGTGTTTTCACTTAAATATCTATATGAATTACTTCATGTGTATTAAAGTGCTCCTTCTTTTTTTTTTATAGCCAAGATGGCTATCCCGTTTTCAACTTAGTCATTCTGGGGTTTCACTTCCTCAAAAATTATTTTTTTCTTTTGAATATCGTGTTTTGTATCACCTCCTTACTATTTTTTTTTGTATCCAGCCGTTTCCGCCATACGCAGGGAAGCAATCTATTAGCGCGTCTCTAACCGACAGCGGTGGTCTAGTAGTAGCGTCTTCGCTTCCATGATCCCGCTGAGCGTAGGTTCAAACCCTGCTCGGCAGAACTACGTGAGGTTTTCAACTGGGGTTTCCCTCACGAATTCCAGACAAATGTCGGTTCGGTACCAAAGTTCCACGACAACCCAACCCCTCCTCCCAACTCCCTAAACCAAGTCTAACGGTTAGGTGGAAGAGCAGGTCTCATGACCTGAACCTAGCCAAAACGCATAAAATAAATATTTGTTTCTATTTCATCCAAATGTAGCTGAAGAATTCTGTGTCTAATTGTCCGTCTTCATTTACAATAGCAAATGTCTTTGACCCTCAATAATTTAATAAATATTCTTCGTTGCCAAATCAACCGTGCCACAAACAGAACAGTCCCACAAACAGTGTTCCGTCTACTAGAATTTTAATGGGGCCTATTCGCACCGACAAAAAATGAAAGTTGAAGTAATTTGCTTAAAATGAATTCTGTTTATCGACTAAGTCAAACAAATTGCAATTTTAAGAGACGTAAAGTAAAATGGAGAGGATTTAAAAAATAAAAAAGCATTCCCAGAACCACTCTGACTACTCAGGGAGATCTGTTTCCGTTGGGGACACAAACAGCAGCTGTTAGGAGGCTCGCCTTAAAGCCTCTTTGCATGACGTTCATTGGCATGCTAGGAGCGTAGTGAAGGTGGCGCACGTCAGGCGACGATAGGGTCTCTCCCGCTGCCTGCAGGCGAAAGCACTGCCCGGGGGCAGTCATGGGGGACGTATGCGTCGCGGAAGCGTCGTGTGTGTTTCTAAGGAGTGGAAGATTGTGCTGTTATTTTTCTTTGTCCCCCATGTTTCACAGGGTCTGCTATGGTTGATAGCGGGTTTAGGGGACCAGAGGTACGTATTGAATTTTGGGCCCCCTCTCCACTTCTAGTAACTTTTTTTAACATATACATTTAGTAAGCCTATCACACCCAAATCATAGAACAGAGATTAAATATATAAATGAATTGGACAACAATTCAATAATTTATGTTGGATGTATCACACAATCACCTCTCTACATTCTTCAGTAACTGTATACTTTTGCGATTACCGACAATAATTTATCAAAAATGATCGACAATTCACTAGTTCATAATGTATTATTATTGTGTCATCCGTCTGAACCGAAAAAAAACCATGACTAATCAGTTACATTTTCCGGTGACAGTTTTTCAATTTTTGATTTTGTATTTTAAAATGTCATTCGTCAATCAACATTGGAGGTTTCCTTAAGGACCCCATTTCTTGGGTTCTCAAGAAAACTGGCCCCCAACCCCCGTCTCGGTAACACTGGTTGATTGTATAATCCATTGCGTTCTCGCACTTAATTCTTGTATTGAAGGAGTGGTCTTATGATGGTACAAAAGTTAAAGCATTCTGAATAATGAAATAATTCAACATCTTAAAGTAGGAATACAAGACAAAATGTTTGACGTACGTACTTGAGACCTCATCTTTAACCAGAGAAAATCGTTATTGGAAGAGAATGAAGGAAATCAATTTAATCGTGTTGGAGATACTGTTGTTAGCAGTGGATAAATTGTGAAATAAGTTGTTCTACCACTAGAAGAATCGACTCAATTTGGAGAGAAGGTGGTAACTTAGTTCAGTGTTATTCACCAGTTGACTTAAGATCTTTGCTATGGCATCGGAGTTGACACACTCGCTAGTTGTGGCAACGGAGCCAGCATTGATGGTAACGCTGAGACTACTCAGATACTGAAGAGAGAAAAAACTGTCATCTTTTCTAAGGAGCAACCGCACTCGAGTTGACAACTCTCACAACAGCGTCACGTCCGCAAATGTCCTATGAGTTTTAGATATTCAAGACATATTCAAGACGCAGCGGCGCCCGAAGAGACATCGGGCGGATCGCGGGAGCAGCAGCCACCGCCAGTGCCGAAGGCTCTGTCTCAGATGGGATCCTTACCCTGGGGGTGAGTGTAATCGGGGACCGGAGGGATGCCCATTCCGAGACCTCGAGGGTTGAGGTTAAAATATAGGAGAGACAGGCAGATGGCATCGCACATGACATGTAATTAGAATAAGTCTCAAAACGTCGTAACATATTTTGTACTACTCTAATACTCTTAAAAAATATTATGTAAAAAACTATTATACCAACAAATTTTAAAAAAATAGCCCATACGTTAAATCAAGACATAATAATAAAAATTCGAAAATAAAGTGGTATAAAGATAGCTCGAAGGGTTCTTAGAATGTTTATTTAAATAAAGAAATAAAATATTTTTAAAATACCAAAAACTGTGGTATGTTACTGATTTAATTTTTCATGAAAGGTTCAATCACACACTCGTTGAATGTATTTCCTAGGATTGAAGAGTTCCTTCGATCCCGAGGAAAATGTTACGCATGGATGTAAAAACCTTAAACTCCTTCGTTTACGAGTAATAACTATAGAAATTTCAAGGTCCCGAGTTCGAATCTCGGTCCCGTCTCCCATTTTCATTCAACATAACATAATGAGTAATAACTAGTTCACAGATGTGTGACAAGTCCTGGTTCTATGTTTTAAAACTAGATATTTTTGCGTTTAAGACCGGATGGCTTTAGGGCAAATTTGTAATGCGAAAAAAGAATTTTTAAGGAAACATGACATAAAGGAATGTCAATGCATCTAATAATTATTATAAAGAGTATACCCTTTGTTCATATATCTCGATCGTCGACAACTACGAAACCAAGAAGTCAGATTTCTAATACCAAGTATTAAAAGTGAATAAGGGGAATGAACGAAGCAGAGAATATCGAGATTGGATGTTGAAAATGAAGTGGATTGTGACGTAGTCACCCGGTCAAAGCGGAGAGGGAAGGTCTCACCATTCAGAAAATGCACTCTTCTGGAAGACGATTCTTTTACTGAACTGGTTTCTCTGCGCAGCTCCCAAAACAGGCTGCAAAGACCGTGTCGCGTTTCACTCGCTCTCTGAAAGCACGAATTCTTCATTAGAATGTTAAGCACTGGGCTACTTTACGATTATACTCGTATGAGGCAAGCATTTTAACTCCCATAAAATTCTTTTAAAATAACGCATTACACTTTAAGTAATTTTCCGAAAAGAAGGATTTCCAAAATTTTAAACATGGGCCAGTCAATAAGAAATCCTGTAGTTACTAAAGTTTTAAAAGCAGTCTGCTTTTGAGGGAGGGTGATTTTGGATCACCTGAGGGGGATGGAGAAGTTGGATCACTTGTGGGTTTTGTTGAAGTTTTCCTCAATCACTTAAGGTTTCCCGGGATGGTCCCTTGTTTTGATTCCCCAGACTTAAATGTAAATGTTATTCCTCCCTAATTTTTCTACTTCTATATGAAGTGCATTTTTCTCTTTTCTTACGTGGTCAGATGGTACAGCAGACCCTATGGTCTGAGTCTCGCCACTAAATAAAGACATTTTATTATTATTATTATTATTATTATATTTTATTATTGTTATTATAGTGTTTTATTTGCTATGAGCGAGGAATTCGGAACCTAAAACTTAATCTATAATTGTTAGTATTCTATTGATATCATAAAATGTCGCGAGCTATTTTTATTTTTATCTTAGTGTGGTGTAGAAATAATAATTCCACCCTTAATCACTTAGGGTCTTAGATCTGAACTGATGAGATCGTCCCTTGGTTGCTTTCTTTCGAAAAGTAAGTTAATTTATTGCCCTCCACGTGTTCATACGTAGTTGTAGCCTGTTTTAAATAATGAAAAATATATACTATTTAGGTTCAGCTCGTAGCTACCACTGTATTATAGGAGTCATTCTGATTTCACTAGGCTTCCACCGTCACCATAATGGATTCACAGAATGACGATGAGTACTACTCATATATAGAAAACGAAGTATCGTCACAAATCAAACAGAAGGACTCTAATGACCTAGACGTTGGCGAGCCCTAAAGCCCCAATTTAAAAAACCTCAAAAAGATTTTTTAAACTTCCTGTGAGTCATATTCTAAAGGATGTATTAAAACTAGCAGTGGATGGAGTTGGGGGACGAAAGGGAGGATGAATGAAGAGGGAATGAAGGTGGAGGCCTAGTATAAGAGGATAGCCTTGACGCGGGTGATGTCTGAGGAGGAGCACGCATTGCTTTGCGGCTTGCCCCGATACAAAAGAGGCCGTCGAGTCGGCAGCTGAGGTGCTCTCCTCTATGGCATCGCCTCTGCTACATCTCCTCTTGTGTCACCCTCCGTATTAGCCTCGTCTGGTCTTGGAGCATTCACAAGACTCAAAGGAACGCACCTATCACTCCGAGGTTCTCTTATAATCACTGTCTACCCGCATGCCACCGGTCTCCCATGTATTAGTGAAGACAGAAATAGAAAAAAAAATTCCATTTCCTTAATCATAAATTCATATGTTTGTTCGAGCTACTTAATTTTAATATTTTGCATGTTTAAGTTAAACAATGTCAATCATTTAAAAGGCTTATTTCTCAGATATTTCTAATCATGGTGCCACCCAACCTGAAGGTGAATCCAAAATATTAGCATTAAAACACGACTATTGGAGATTGCTCCAAATTGAAATAGTGAAATATGACAATATGATTAAAGAAGTCAGTACCACTACAGTGGCAATGAAAATTGATGTCGCTGATATTTCCATTAATTCATAATTTTCATTGACCACAGGTAGTAAATTTCAATTTTTATTCATTAACCGTCTTCCTTTTCTTTTTAATGAATAAGAGATTTATATAATACCATTATCTTTAAATTACATTTTTAACCAAAAGTAGCAACATTCGTTCACTGATGTTGATTCACGTTAACATATCCACGTGGAATCGAAGATCTATTTTTACGATTTCTTTATCCCACACGAACAAACGACAAAGATATATTCCCGTAATTAATAAACGTTTAAAGCAATGACAGAAAGACTAGTGGGACTCCCATGATGTCACATCGAAGCCTCTTGTCATATCTCCCCACCTTCGTGGAAGCTACTATGACTAAGAGCGCACATTCAGTTCCACTAAGAGGCTATTTATAATTCCGTTCTTTGAACAACGGGTCGCCTGGTTAGACATGCTAACAACGATCTCGGGCTTGTAATCATAGTCTCCGTCATGAAATGAATGATGAAGTTTTTTTGGCATCAGAGGACGCTAATGGTGATAGCACATCTAATACACTCTTTCTCGGGATGCATTGTATTAAACAAAATCGTGAAGACAATACATTGAGGTATACAGAAACACGTTACCATTTATTTATTAAAGTGAAATATTGATTTTGATTGATATTTGAGGATTAGCAAATATTTGATGATTAGCAAATGTGAAGTCATGCGCACCTCGTAATAATTATAATCGCGTGTATTGATTAGCAATAATTTTGAAAAATAATTTTGAGAATGGAAAAGAAATTAACAGGAAGAATTTTTAACCGAAGAAAGGCAATCCAACATATTGTGAACTTTTATTTATTACTTCCCTAATACCCGTTTCTTCGCTCGCGAAAATAGTGATTTTTACACTCATCTTTCTTGAATCCTCATTGCTTTCTGCGGAAAACACATTACATTGTCAAAGTGTCAGAAAGACATATATCTAGACACTAGTTAAAATCAAGAAAAAATTGAAAATATTTATTTTGTTTATGAAGTTTTCATCCCTTACATATTTACTAATGGTTGCAATTGTCTAACACAGTATTTATGCTCAGTTAGGCCGAGTCTGGTTGACACCGGTCACTTGGATTGCAAAAGGATGTGGTACAATATACATGGATTTCTGGAAAGTAGAATGATCGCATCCTCTGAGAAGAGAAGAAACACATTAAGGGAAATTAATGCCTCCATAGAGCAACTGTATGTAAAATACTCGTGAAAGTATTATAAATTTTCAATATTCCTTAAATATTCTAAACAATACAGTACGTACTGCACAAAATCGTGTTCAGTATGGCATGAGAGTTATGACATAAAATATATAAACTTGATCAGATCCTATAGGGTATGGTACTCGCTCTATGACACATGCAAGAGAGAACGTAGCATCAAGATTTTTGTACATATTTCTTTTGAAAAAATTGGTTCGGATAATCGAGCTTCGGATAGTTCGATTTCTTCTGCACATTTATATTTCTTTAAATTATTCTTGTTAACGACACATAATACTTGTTCCTACGCAAGTTTTATCGCAGTAAAATTTGAAAATTTGATTACTTGTTAGTTGTTGTTGTTTTGACAAAACCGGTTTTCTAGGTTTCCTCAACTTGTAACGTTTACAAAGTTTCTCCTTTCACTAGTCCCGCAGCCGTTGCCATACATATGTCAAATCCATTCAATATATTTTCTTAGTATGAAAAAAATATCCTGAATTTATTCAAAATCTATCGGATGGTTTGGGGGAGATTTTGTACAAATAAACCCTACATTAGTATTCAGAGAAAATGACATTTATTTCTAATAAGTCAATTTTCCTTGCTTCGGTCCCTAAAGTATAATGTTGCATTTAGCAGAGAAACCGAGATAGAAATCATTCAAGAAAAATTCAATAGGATGCCATCTTTCTTATATTTATTTGATCTGCGCCTCTTCTCCAAATTAAATTAATACGAAAATAATGTACATTTAATTATAACAAGAGTATACAACAGCATCTAGACAGAAATAAAATGAATACATGTACTATTAAAATAAATTTACAGAGAAATTTATTTAGTATTAGCATTATTCTCATCAACTACCATACTGCAATTTAAATATGTAGGTTTTTAAGTAGACTAACTTTTTATTAACGCTCTCGACGTTTCGATGGCTGCTTTGAAGTGATTAAACACGTAACTGCTTTATCTTAACAATATAAATACCAAGTGAAGTACTTCATAAAATACAATTCTCCAGAAAAATAAATAACACGACAAAAACAACAAAGCATAAAATCAAAATAAACAATTATACAGAAAAACGTGTAAATTTAATGTTATTTAGTGTTTTCTCAAGATTCCACAGTTACTTCCACCGAAACCCCATCCCACAGCACGGGTCGAATAGAATATATCGCATTCCCATGTTAATTTCCGTAGATCCGTGCTGTCAAATCGTATGCATGTAGAGAGTGTCCGACTCCCTTTTACCCCCTTCTCCTCCATGATCCCGGGCAATGCATCATCTCGTGTGCGAGACCACTCTCAAATAAGAACGAGACAGTGCATTCTATCTGAGATTGAACCTCTCGTTACTAATGGTCCGTACGATGAAATGATGGACGCATTTCACTCGACGTGTCAGACATGTGACAACTCCCATACAGGTATCACGTGATACGTGTGCAATCGCTTGACGGGGCAGTAGCGCACTTTGAGGTAATTTATGAGGCGTGTTTACGTACACGAGGATGTAATCGACTCGCGCGGTGGGTCTAGTAAGGAGAGCATTTGAATGTGTTATCAGTCGACCGTGTGGTTCGTATAACATTTCGACATCGGACGATTGACAGGGACCGATACTACGTTAATAAGAAAATATCTTGCCTTTAAGTCTCTCGTGTAAATTTATTTATTGCAGGACTTTTACTTGTGAGATTAGTAGTGAAGCAAGAAGTCTCTCAAATTAATGCGAATGAAAAGAAAAATCAGTGTGATTAAAATTTGTTAATAAAATACGTAAGTTTTTTCTTAGTTTTAACTTTTCTCTTAGAAAATGTTTCTCTTCGCGAATTACGAAACTGTAATAGAGGAGAAATTTTGTAACAGGATTTAGAAAGTAAAAGTAAATATTTCCTAAGTAAATAAAGTTTTAAGTTAAATTATAATTTCTATAACTATTTGAAGTACTGAACTATTCTATGTTTAACTAGAAAATAAAAATCAAAAAGTTCAAATTCAAAAAGTGTATCCCATTCCTAAATTTAACGGAAGAGTAATAAATTATCACCAGCATAATGCTCAAAAGAATTATATTTTCTTTACCTTTCTTTATCTAAAGTGTGTAATAAAATAAGAATTGAATTTCTAAATAAATCATAGTTCTCTGTTTTAGCTAGTGTTGAGATAAATATGCTATGATGAGGACAAACTATCACGCGGATTTCGATTTTCTTAAAAAAATTTCAGAAACAAACGGAATGTCTTACAAATTTTTAAAAAGTCTATAAAACTATTACCACATAGAAGACCATAAATTTTCCGCTTCTAGATTTTAAATCGTATGACCCTCAGTTTTTATTAAAAGCGTTCGCAGTTTTACGAGTATTTTTCCTTCATTTTTGCGTTTATCCTAAAAAGAAGCGAGGTCAAAACGAGGAAATACGGTTTTATGTTTTTTGTTTGAGTTTCAAAAGATTTACAATACGTGTTCTACTTGCAGGTGTCTGCTTGTTGATAATAGCGAGTAAAATACGATATTGTGTCTTAAAACGAAGTTATGCCTTTTATCGGTTCAATATTTTGCCTAAATGACATTCCTTTATCACATTGTCCGAGCTACAACATAGCGTGAGAAAGTTTACCAAAAAAATGTGACTAACAAAAATCCCCTGATGTAAATTAATTTCTTTACCTTCCTATCTCCACAAAATTAAGAAATACGACCTATTTTGGTAGATTTAAATTGCTTTTAATCCTAAAACCACAATGTTTCGTCAATATATTTCGTAAAAGTTTCATTAGGTATTTCTCAATTATGTCAATACATTTACATGGATTTTGGTATTAGTTCTTTAAAGATGTAACATTTCGTAAACAATAAAATAATGTTTATAATGTATTAACGATTACAATATGTCTTTTTATACGAAACTAAAATTAGAAAGTCTGGACTTACAACAAGAATTTATAATCATCAGGATATTATTTGCATCAGGATATCATATAGGATATATAACATTGTTTTAGTCATAAGGTATGTGGAATTGCATTTTCTTCCGTCCGAGAACCAAGAAAAATTATAAGAATGAGAGGCTGAATCGAAAAAGAAGCGTTTCGTCGAAATGGTGTTTGCTACGAAAAAGGTGGCTCTACTATTTATGATTTGGAAAAGAAGTGATTTTTGAAAAAAAGTGACTCGTAAAGGAGCGGAAAGAGTGATATTTGGATGAGTTATTCGTAAGAATATATATTGCTTAACTGGCGCAGTCGTAAATAATTTTAGATCGAATTGTTGATTCAATGAGTTTCGTTAAGTGAGACTGGAAAACGTATGGAAAAATTGAAGAATTAATGTGAGGATGAAGTGATATTTAGGAGGAAAAGTGAGCACATGAACCGGTGGATATAAAAGAAATGTTCAATAGAAAACAGATACAATGAAAGGAAAAAGAAAGGAAGAAAAAATCCGAAGGAGAATGGTACAGCTCCAAACAGAGTAGTGCATCAGTCAAGGGACTGGAATAATGGAGAAGAGAGTGGTACATCATACAAGAGAGAGGAAGAAAGAATTTGGTTGAGTAGGAGAGTGCGGTGAGGCGAGAGAGAGAGACGATGGAAATGGGGTGGTAGGGGGTGTAGGTGACGCGAAGGGGTGGCAGCAGTGGCGGCCGTGGAGGCGGAGCATTTCCATCCCGCACTCCGAGCACGTTCGCAGGCCACGTAGTGACGGCGCGGGGGTGAAACGGGGAGGGATATGAGAGTGGTATTTCTGCCGCTAGGGGCTGCACGTTGCCGAGGAGGAAGGGGAATTGGCGGGGAGTTGTTGAAGAGGGAAATGGAGGGGAATGGTAGCAGAACGAGATCGAAGTCCCTACCACCCTTATACGCTCCACGTGCCTTCAGAAGGGGAAGGGTGATCGCTCTGGGTGTAGAGGTCAGCAGATTGTTGAACTTAGCAAAGTATGTAGAGATGTCTAAATATTATGAATCTTCATCGAGAATCAAGTATGCATGGACTCCTTCAAAGTGTTCTCTACTTCTAATAAGCATCACATAGCTTTCAATTCCATCACAACAGATCTATGACTATTATCATACATCGATAGTTGTCCTCCATTATTTGTTAAAAGATATGTTAAAAAGTAATGGTGTGTAGATAAAGGAGTTTGTATACGGATCGCTAGTTTCAGGGAGTATCGGAGAAATGCGAATTCTTTCAATATATTTATATATTTTCTTAAGCTCTTTTCCTACGTTATCATTTTATAACATGAAAATGAAGAAAGCATACGAGCCGAACGATTTATTATATTGTACTTAAATACAATTCTTCGTTGTTATTACATTGATTTCCTGAATTAAATTATTCTTCAAGTTGTTTTTGGAGGGAAAAATTGGTTTTGATTGAGAACGAAAAGAATTGTCCGTGTCAGCGTAAAACACTCATATTGTGCATAAAGAGATCGAGTAAACTAAAATTTATAATTTGCATTCAGATGTTTTATTTAATTTCGGAAAGTTTTAGTTCATTATCGTAATTCTGTATATTTGAGAATCGTGTATGAGTCGCCACCTTGTTTAGTATGGTGTCTATCCAAGCGCACGCCAAATGTTTAAAACAACCTACTCTCTTCTCATATGGATGGATTGAGATTCAATTATTGTGCCCCACACATTTTAAATCCCACCATATTTAAAGTTTAGCAAGAGTATTCTCTATTAAAACAATATTTACAAATTTAATGAATTTCTCGAGTATCTTGTTACCACTAGTTCATGATAAGGGTATAGAAAAGCCGGTTCGTTGATATAAATGGAAAATCAAACAAAAATATAAAACATATTGCAAATTAAAGGGAAAACTGTGAAGTACAAAACCTCACGAGAAAACTTGAACTGATTATTTGCTACCTTGTAAGTAACGTGCAATATCACGACGGGAACTTGGCGACTATTTCTCAATCAACGACCTCGACTCGAGTTTTCACTATCAAAGGATTAGTGGAAGGACTTACGCCAAGTTTATGATGTGTCCCAGTTACTTCATCGAATGTATCGTCTTGTGTCACATGATGAAACTGCGAGAAACTAGCCTTATCATTGCGATATCGGAAAACCGGTTTCTATTGTCACATGTCACAGATACTTAAACTATAACGTCGTTTCTCTTAAATTAAACATTATCAGTTTAAAAACATTACTTAAATACTGGTTTTTATGTTTCTCGTCTGAAGAAATTAAAGGCGAACAGAATAACTGTATTCCATAATTTCGTGTAATTTTCCCTGTTTTCTAAAATAAATTAGAACAACTGGTAGAAGTAACTGTATAATATAGATTAAAATAGTAATTTATTTTTAATAACTTGCACACTGAACAAATTTTTAATTTTATTAAACAATTACATTAACAGTATCTTCAAATATACATTAAAATGGTATTCTGTGGTATAGAACACCACCATTCCTTCAGTAGTATACGAGTAATGATGTTATATAAAGCGACGTTAATAAACTAATGATTTTAGCCTCATTAAATGAGTTCTACTTTTTTTAGATTGTTTTATAATGTTATTTCATCAAATAGATCAGCTTTTGCAAGGGATTATTGCCAGACTAAATTATTGCACCGAATAAATGTGAGTTATAGAATTCATGGCACGACTCTTGCTGACACTCAATGGACCTCAGGGTCACAGTGCGTAGTGTAACAACCACTTACATCCACAACCTTATTATACACTCTTCGCTTAACAGTGATTCATATGTTATTGAATTAATAGACTGTGCATTTAAGTAGAACCATTCGGATTCCTTAAAAATACCATTTGAATGAGTTACAAATTTTGTGGAGTAGAATCTAATTGATGATGACTTCACGACATTTTAATTTATTCGCTCAGTAGTGTATAATGCACACGCCTGGTGACGCTGGTTGATTCGAGTAGAACTGTCAGCAGTGGACGAAGCGGGTGCGCGGTAAGTTTTCGCGGGGTGATCCCGTTTCCCCCACCTTTTAATCCACAACAATTTTCACTCATCATCATCGCCCTTCACTTCATTTACAAATCATCCATCTCGCGGAGGTGGATGGACGGAGATTCGACACACTTAACATTTCACAGCCGCATTATGAGGTCCACCATCCACTTTCTACACTCTGGAGCAGAGGTCCCCAAACTTTTTTGTTTTGTGGACCACTTGCAATGTTTTTCGGTTTTGGGTCCTTGCTTATCTAATATAGAATTTTTGCAAATTTATCTACTTCAAATGTGTTTTTGACAGTTGCTATAGTGCTACTCACTTTGATAGATTTAAATTTCTAACAACAGTGAAAAAACATATGTCACTATTTATACATTTATTAATTCAATTCAAATTAAAACCAACCAAATTAAAATTCACTATCTATTACATAAAATATTAATCTGAAAATAAATGCTTTTAGTGGGAGGTATGACTAAGCAACAAATCTCCGTGTTATTTTGCACAGATAAATTTGGAGTTCTAACCAGCTAAAGGGTTGACAAAGACTACAATTTACTGTGGAAAACGTTTTTTTTTTTCACAAAATAACTTTCACTAAAAGAAAACAAAAATGTACGCGGGCGGAGCTGCGAGCACCTGCTAATTAATAATTATTCTTAAACAGTTTATATATCAGAAATAATAGCTAATAACTTAAATTTTAATAAAATTCTTCCTCACGTTTCATGAACATTTAGGTTTTAAAAATGTTTCTTTCATAGGTAGTTTTATAATTTAAAATTAATAGATGTATGTGTTCATAAGGAAGTATTATGTAAGTACTTAAGTATTATGTAAGGAAGTATCTGTGTATGACAAACATACACTGTACGTGGATTATTCCATTCATAGAAAACTAAAAATAAGGTCACTGCTTAAATGAGATCCACTATTGTGGACCCGTATTTACATCTTATGGACCCTCAATTATTGTTTTCGCTGACATGGATCCCTTGCAGGTCGTAGTCGACCCTGGGGGTCGATATAGACCACTTTGGGTATCAGCGCTTTAGAGTATAAAGAAGTACAGACTAAGTCAAATATTTTGAACAGAAACTTAATTAAATTACATAAATATAAGGCGGAAGGATACATAATTTCATTATTGATTATCATGTTGATAAAAATTATATTAGTCAGTAGCTGGTGATTGGGGAAAAAATATAGTTTGTGACTTTTAAATAACAGATACTAATGAATTCGAAATTGAAGACACTTGATTAATTCCGTGATACAATTAATTCCGAAGTGGAGTAGACAACACAGTGTCGACACGATGGTATATCAATTGCGTGGTGCGATGTAGTGCAGCCCTTGGGCACCAGGGCATGTTCGACGGAGGAGGGGAGGATGCATGCGAAACGCAGCGTCCCAGAACGCACCCTTTGTGCCCAGCGCTATGCAAATGCGCGTCGCGACGCGCAAAGTGTGTGCACAGCAGCGTCGTTCCACATCGCCTGCCCGCCCACATTGCCACCTCTACCTACTCCCTCGCCACCGTCACCGACTGAGCCATAGTCTTTGCCTCCATCACTACCTGATCGACCGTTGTAGCTTCTATCCCCTTCTAACATGTCAAATATCGCGAACATCTTCGTCTTCTGCCGCTCACCAATCAAAATCAAATTCGTCCATCACCACCATCAGCGAACTAAGCCATCAGGGTTCGAATTTAAGGGCGAAATAAGGGAATTTTCCCTTTTCTGTCTTTCTTTTTCACACTTCTACGTCTATGTTTATTCATAACGAGGTAAAAATAATTCTACCTCTCGTGATTGTCAAGAATAATTGTCAAATTTAAGCAATAATTGAATGCAAAGGTTTTAAAATAAAGTGCATTGTTATAATAAGTTGTCAAGATATCATAAATAACATTTTCTACAATGTGTTTGAAGATAACATTAGGAGTCTCATTTTGACATTATTGGTCATTCATTTTCAAGTTATTCTAAAAATAGAATATTTTTAAATTACTACATATAACTAACACAAAATGTATAAATTCAAAAATACACTCTAGATTTTTAAGTTATTTAGTTATTATTAGTTATTAAATCATTGTAATAAGGTACATTATAATAAGAAATTTTTGACAGAAGAAAAAATAAATAAAATACGTTAGACGAGTTTATAATACGTCTAACTAAATAACTTAAGAATCTAGAGTGTATTTTTGAATTTATACATTTTGTGTTAGTTATATGTAGTAATTTAAAAATATTCTATTTTTAGAATAACTTGAAAATGAATGTCCAAAAATGTCAAAATGAAACTACCTGTGTTCTTATCTTCAAACACATAGTAAAAAATGTTATTTATGATATCTTGACAACATATTATGACAATGCACTTTATTTTAAAACCTTTGCATTTCTCCGGCGTAGAAGTCAGAATTTACGGTCTACCTTCACAGGAGGATATCTAGAGTGTTCCTGGATATTACCACTTATCGTGAATACTCATTTCACATTTTTTGTCTCGTGAAGATATTTTGCAAACAATTTATATTCATTTCTTTGTAAATAATTTTATTATATATCTTTTTGGTAATGTGTTAATAATCTTCTCCATTTTGTTCTATCAGTTCTGATCGTTCGTGTTCGTTGTTATCTACTGACCTCAGTAAATACTTATCTGTATTCGTGAAATATATTTTTCAGTATGGAATAAAAGTAACCCTAAAAATAAATAGTATGAATTTATTGGTACCTTCCTAAATTAATCAAATAAATCTATTTTATATTATTTAGTAGTTTGAAACAACCCAATAGCAGTTGACCAATTGAGAGCAAATACAACAAAATAGAGCTACAAACGGCACCTGAAGCATGCTATATACGCTAATGCCTCAAGATATATGTTTAAAAAGTAACTTTGCTATCTTTTACAAATAAAAAAGTAACAATTCTTTTTATCAAATTTAGTTTTTATATAAAAGTGTTAAATAAAATAATGCTCACATATTACATTATTCGGTGTTATGTTCAATTTTTCATACTAATATTCACATTATAACTTTCAACACTCGGTTTCTTAAATCTATTTCGAAGAAAAAAAAAAGTATTAAGAGTATCAGATGCGTTCCAATTTCGGAATAAATGTTAATGAGACACGATGAGACACTATCAAACAATTTATAATCAACTACAGCGATAGGAGATTCTGTGTTGGTTTGAATTAAAGAAAATATAAACGGAGAGGAACTTTTGAGTCCTTTCCTTCATGCAGTGTAACCCCTATTAACCGATCTCTGATCAACCAGTCCTAGGGTTCACCTGTCGATTCCGTGGATTAAGTATTTTTTCCTACATACATTACGTTTTGTGCATATTTGAAGTTTTCTAAGTTTATATAAATTTGTAATTTTTAATTCTTTTCTGTTCATTTTTAAATTATGTAGTTTTATGATTTATATTTAGCAAAGCTATCTCCATACATGAATCTGATCGACTTAGCATATACCTAAGTAGTTACTTTATATTTCTCTTCATCGAAACTTCATGGACTTTATAATGTTATTTGAACAACCAATACGTTCGATATGAAATATTATAATGCAGTTCTGTCTTCTCGTTTACTTTAACTACCCATCACCCATCTTTACTTATTTCCACCACTTTAGAAGACGACGACTGTCAATCATACTCCAACTCTCTGGCTGAGTCATGTCACGATATCTGCGCAGACATCAAAGGAAAATAAACGCGAACTCGACACTTCGAATCACGACGAAAATTCGTGAAATAAGTAGGTACCCATGCTTCACCATAATGTCAATATAATTCAATATTTTACAAAATGATTAATTTTGACTTAAATGTAACAATGAGATAAAATTGGTACAGCAATAAAACCATGCATATCTAATATTAATGTAATATTGATATCCACTACTTCAGTTTGATGTTATAATAGAATCTAATACATTCAAATAATAGAAAAATGAAGTGATTCAATGATCTCAATTGCGTATATAAATTTCATATAACACATAAAAAATTGTAAGATATACAATTATTCCATTCAAAAATATAAATGAGGTTTACAATAATGTCATAAAAATTTTTTTTTGCAACATCCTTATGAGCAGAAGAACCGGAGACGCTACTTAAACTACTAACCTTTTTTGTTAGTTTCTAGTCTCTAATTTTATTTCTATTCCTTTCAGGTTTGCTATTATAATTTGCCGCAGGTTGTTTTATTTAATTTTATTGTACTTTTATTTCTTTTTCAATAATTTTCCTTATAGCGTAAATATAAAATAGTACTGTGAACTATACTTGAAATCGAAACTCGATCTACTGCAAGGAGAAAATTGAAAGTAACCAGGGACACGTAAAGAAATGTTAATGTCGGGAAATCGATTATGCTAAGCAATTTTTTTTCTGACAAATTTGATCCCTATTTCACGGGAAACTAAAAACCGTCATGTAAAACCATTTGAGACATAATCAGTTTTTTCATCTTTATCGCAGATATTATGGTCTATTTCGACTATAACGGTTGTTTCATTATGTATATGTTTATTAATAATTGATAATATATTATTATTACTCCAAATATAATTTCCTTAGTTCTCCCCATTATAACTGAAAATGACAAAAAACCATAAATTAAATTTATAATACAATTCATCAGTCTCTCGTACAATCCAGACATCCTCCTCCTCCAGTGGCGAAGTTTCTCAGATGTCAACCGCTTCTTTTCGTAGTTTACACCGAAGAGTCCTCGAGGACTCCAGAGGTCGAGTGGGCGTTTTGCCACGCGCTGCCATTTCGATTCCAGGGAATGGGAGACGAGACAGCCCACCCAGGTTGACGTCCTCATGAGTCTCTTTTGCAGAGTACGAGGTGCCGCCGTCACCGTCTCTCGCTTCGCCCTCCAAGGAACTCGTCGTCGTCGTCGTCTTCGTCTGTCGACGGGTAACGAGTATTGTGGATGTTCTCAATGAAGGTTTCCGCAGTTTTCTTGGTGCGTTTACAGTGAATTCTGATGTGGTTCGTACTGAGACTCGACAAGTTACGCATCTTTTCTTTTCTCAATTACCTTCTCACAATTGCCGACTAGATAACACAAATATATCATGTAAATGAATAATGCATTGCCGAGTATCAATGAAGATTGCGTAGAACCAAGTGATGTAATTAATTAAATAGGACTTTTGTATTGTTTTGTGGAAAATATAGATGAAACTTAGAAGTGATTTGAGTATCATATTCTTCACCCAAGTTTATATTTAGTAAATAATATACTAGGGTATTTATTCTCATCCTTTTTGTTTGTTTTTTTTTTCAATTGAATCTTTAGTTAATACATATTTTAGAAAATAATAGAAATTTTTTATGTTACTCAGAAAAGTACTCTAAACAAAAAACAATTAGGTAAAAAAGTAACTTCATAATTTAATACTCGTATATTGAACACAGGGCGACAAAGAGTTATGCGACAGAAACAAGACACGGTGCCCACCGTATACCGCAGTACCATACGACTGCGGACGCGGAAGCCTCCGAGAAAACTTAGACTCATGGCACCCATTACTACGAACATTGTAAGACATTGGTTTGGATAAAGAAGAATTTTTCAGAGCTTCTAAACATTAAAAAAATTGCTAAAACGTTTAGAATTCTTAAAGTTTTGAAAAATCTCGTAAATCTAATCCTTATTCATTGGTTTGCTTGAATACACAATTAACAACTCTTCATAATCATTTTCTTACTGGATTCTTCCTGTCCCATACTTCCATCCTCTCTTTCTCCAGCACCGTCATCTCTCAATAATCTAACTTGAAGGTGAGTGTCTTTGAATTGGATTATTTGTCAATACAAATAATTCTCATTGGTAATAATGGTAACAATTATGCAATTTGGGATTGTATTACAGTAAATAGACACATGTATTGACGAGGAATGGAAGAAAGGATGTTATGATTGAATGTACGCGGGGATGAACGTATAAGGGAAGACTCTAGACAAGGGGGAAGTGGAAGGATGCGTATAGATTGAACTATATTGAGAGAACGGACATACAAGGGGAGACTTTGACCAATTATCGTTAGTGATAATGCGCTTTCGTAGACCATTTTGCAAAGATAGTCGCAGCAAGAAACCACGCAGAGTAGAATGAAAATAACGTCTTCCGTCACCCCTATCTTCAAGTCTCACATCCATTACCTTCCTCGTCTTGGTTTAGTCATTACCTTAGTCGTCTTGGTCGTCTCCACGCACGCGGCCGCGACTCATGAAAAGCTCTTGACTGTACGCGACCACACCCTCTCCAGTGACACCGCCTGCTCGTGGCACAAACCGACTCAATGGCTGCCATTCAGCATTGGCACATATGGTCATGAAGATGAGTGACCCTTGGCAGAAGACGAGACGCCCGCAGTGTCACTAAGCATAAAGAAGTGAGGGATACAGGGAAACTATGAAGAGAACTGTTCGCAGAACATAGGCAATTTCTGGAGAAAAAGTATAATTTAATAAAGGAGGGAGTTATGATGAAAACGTTCCAATGTAAGTGGTTAAACGTTTGCACATTCACCCTATTTTGTGTGTTCAGATCCTGTGCTGGGTTATGACTTTATCCCTCACTTCATTAATTCGCCCTACCGTCTATAATGTCATCTTGTAATTCTGCAACAAAAGGGCATGAGCGCGTAAATGCTTCCCAAAATCTGCAGCATAGCTGACTCAATAAACCATGGGAAAAACATATTACACAGAAAAAGAAAGCTGCATTTTAAAAGGAGTATTATATTCTTCCATTAAGTTAAGAAACATAGGGATTAATTTTTTATGACGTCTTTTTTTTTCAAAGGTTTTTACTCCCTTCTATACTCCATTTTTCATTAATTTATATCTTTCTTTCTATTTTGTTGCTAAATAAATCGTCAGGAAATGAAACACCACTGAAAAAACGTTTGAAAGCGTTCAAGTGTGAAAATTTGTGTTAAAGATGACATAAATTTCATTAAAAGAGGAATAATTTGAATTATTTGATGATGTAAAGTATTTGAATGATATGTCAATGAAGATACGAGGTGAAATAAAAATGAATTCAAATAAGTGATTAAATTTACATTAAGACCATTGTTTTAGCCTAGTTGGAGACTTGGCAAAGATATGATTATTCATTAAGTAAATAAAATTAAGTTCAAATTTACCAAGCAAGCCCACTAGTTTAGTGAAACTTATTTTTGTCCATTTTTATTTCATATAGTGTTTCATCAAATATACAAGCGTTAAGTGTAAGGGTGATTACTGGCGTAAATAATATGAAACTAGTTTTGGGAGAACACAAAGTTCAGAACATTCAAACGACAAGACAAAAATCATTTCGAGTAACCTTCCCGGCAACCTCATTTTTTTTATAAAAAAATTCGACAAATGAAATAAAGAATGAATTTGTTGATATTGAATCCTCATCCTGGTGGTATGGGACTTGTTAATCCAGACAATAACTTTTCGTGGGATCATGAGACTTGCTGAAATTTCGTAACTGATCACCAAGAACGCTATTTCATTCCACGCATATACCCAATCGACCCTCTACCATAAGCGCTCCAAATCCGTCAAGGCAATACATCAAACACTCACCCCACGTCAACCGGTGGTGTACACCAACGTGTCCTCCGACAGAGGAAGCGTCGCACCTTGGAGGAACGCGCTCCCCGCGAAAGGCAGAGCATCTCCTTTCCAAAGAAACGCGACGCGTCACGTTGTAGCACGTTGAGGCAACGCGCGTGCGCGGAATCTTCTGAAGAACGCATTGCACCAATCACACAGACAAAAGCCTGGCGCACTGCTAATTATTTGAGTGAGCGACATTGTTTGGTAGCGTCTGTGATCTAATGGGTAATTGTTGAAGGTATTGGAATCGTAATACACTTCTATATGTCATACAGACTTAAAATTTGAAATGTATATAGAAATAGTAATGTAATGGAGCTAAATTCCGAAAAGTGACAAAAGTTAATTGTGAATTAACTTTTCTCGAGGGAAGAAATTTGTGTTAGAAGATGTAATGGCGTTTCTAATAGCAATGATAAATTTTAGATGTAAACGTTTTAAGTCTTCTGGGAGATACCCTCGGTCTTTCACAATAAATACCTGGAGATCAGCTGCATCGAAGCCTCAAGCTTGGATGAACCCCTTAGTGAGCTTGCCGAGGTGAATCCCCATATAGGAGTTGGTTTTCCGTGGTTCCCAACAGTGCTTAACGAATACTCTAGTTGCAGTCTTCCACTTACGATCGTAAAACATCACTGCTTTCAGTATATGCGCCAAATTCCACTCTTATCCTCTTTTTCTTTATTATTATAGTTTACGAATTTGCTTTATTTTACCTAATAATTATTCAGTTGCGATTACGCGTCAATGCAACTAGAAATTTGTTAAGAGTAAATACCAGGGTACAGTATGCACAGCCCACGGCAATCAAGGGCCCATTTAGTGGCACATGGGCCCTCTGACCAGCCAATATAATAAAATAAATCTTTAAATATTGAATTTCTTTCGAATTATGTAAATAGAACCCATTTTGATTTGATTTGATACAGGAGTAACCCCCGACGCGAGATTATTATTGTATGCGTAGAAAAATCATACACTGCGCGAGTCATGAAACATTCATAGCTTAAATATAATTCGGATTACTTTTTCACTATTTATTTTTCATAAAATGTTTTTTAAAATATGTATGGCAAGAGTCTCATTAATGTTTTGAGATATAGTGGAATATTTTCCAATTGGCAGGGCAACCTTATTATTATAGTTCATTTCTAAGTTCGATGCAATGATTTCCAGTTATATATTGAAATTTATTCGGGGTAGGGATTGCACATATATTTTTTAAAAGAAAAAGTGATATGTCATTATGATCTTTCACTAACTTTGAAATCTTGGTATTGAGGATTTTAAGGGCCATTATTTAGTTCAAAAAATATATTGTTTCGTTACATAATTTCAATAATAAATTTGTAGAAAAAGATAATTTGTTTAAAAGATTGCTAACAATTTGTATAAGATGGTTTTATTTTATAATGGTTGCTCTTCATAAATATTTATATAATATTGTTTTCACCACCACTTTGTTTATTTTTACAGATCTCGTGGAGCCGAAGACAGTGGATTAAAAGCACGAACGCAGCAGAAAAACATTAGATTTTTTATTGTATATGCTCCAAAATTGTTCACAAATAAACATTTTAATAATAACAATATTTAATTGTGTTTCATTGTATCAAATGTAGCCCTACTTTCATTCAACTGGTCTCTCCGCTACAATAAATTTTAACATATATTGAGTAAAAAAGAATATTTTGGTAATATTTTCATTTTCCCTTTTGTCAGTATAGAGGTGTAAGCCATATGGTAGCTCTTAAACGACAGGTTGTGGTTGATTGCATAAAAAAGATATTTGAGAAACTAACTTCATTCTTTATTCCATTCATTCAGTCATAATCTAACCAACACCTCTTTTCCTTCCTTCTCATTATCATTACCCTTCGGTTGTTCTTCCGGATAGCAGAGATCATTAAAATTCTTCTCGCATACGGAAACTATAAAAAAACAAACGTGTTTCGTGTTATGTAAATAAAATAATTTAATAAATAATGAAAATAAGTAATGTAGGTAAGTATGACAATTTATTCATCTCTAACCAGTGTTTTATATTCTTGTGCATATTATTGCGTCACTCCATGTCAACTAAACCAATGAAGGTTTCTTGGACACTTTTAATATTTTTAATTTTTGTCATACACGTCTTAACTATTCAAAAAGATCCGAAGAGATCTCAAAAAAAATGTTCAACCAATTACAGTACTTCCCTTATACAGTCTGTGTAATTGGAAAGTAATAACCTTCTTTTGCGTAATAAATTTTCTGTGTGCCTCAAAAAAGGTGCGACGTACAGAAACACGTTTTAGCAATTTTTATTCACAATTAACTGAAGAATTAGAATGCTTATATTCGAATTATCAAAATTTTAAATTTTAATAAACCGGAAGTGAAGCGCGACGTGTAAATTTAGTCTGTATGAAATAGGTTCCTATTCCCAGTGCATTCAACATCTAATCTCATGTTTGGTTTCGATGCATTTATTTGTTTGTGAGTTATCGGGGGAACAAAATTATTGACATACAAACACATACACATACATTCGTACATACGTATACGACATTGGACATCATCGCCATAATTTGAAAATAGACTCTCTCGGAGGCAATTCATAAAGGTCCGAAAAGATCTCAATTTTTTTTTCGTCCGATTACAATACTTCCCTTACACATTGTGTACAATTGGAAAGTAAAATTAAATTAAAAGAAATTAAAAGAAGTTCGTTGGTTGAGTTGAAATGGAATGACTCTACAGAAAGTGTCCTCGGCAAGTACCTACTTGTCGCCTCCGAGTCACGCTCTCGCCACTCCAGGACTTTCCGTCCAGGCTACCAACTCAAGGATGAGGAGATCCTATTGAGCATGCACGCTCCCATCCTGACATTCAGGGTTTGTATGTGACGGAATGCTCTCATCAACACTCCTGTTTCCTTAGAACATGTAACCACGGCTGAGCGACGAGCGACAACTTTTGGGAGAGACGTTGAGATCTTAAATGAAAACACTAATTACCCCGCAAACACAATTATATCTGAGAAAGACGCGCATTTATAATACAATGGAGGTTTTCACGTAATTAAACATACTTCTTTGCAGGATGTATTCTTTCGTTGATACAGAAATCATGGTGAAATTTTCATCTCTGCAATTTGTCCAGCTAGGAGGAGATGATACAGAAACCTCTCGTAAATTGAGTTAGTAGAAGACACCCGATAACACTCACCCTCACGCCAAACGCATTGATACTTTCCAGAAAAGGTATAGATACACACCTGACGTCTGACGTATAGATACATACCTTAAGTGAAATTTATTGGGACGAATAAATGCTGTTTTCGTATGAACCCATGTCAATGAATTTATCACAAATCATTGTAACTTTGAAGGATACTAAGAGGCTTTATATAGGTATGGGACATGTTTTGTGGGAAAGAAGAGAAATCATTAAAGCATGTTTTATGGGATTGAGAGTTATATGAGAGAGAAAGAGAGCGGTATATTTATAATACTTACAGAATGAAGGACTCTGAGGTACGTTGATATCAATGAAGGAGGTTTTCGAAAAATACAGATAATGCGTGACTTTATCATGAGTAATGCGAGACATGATATGAATAGCGAGACTGGACGTAAAAACGAAACGAGTGGAAACGAAAGAAATGACATTTCGAGAGAAATAAATAGTAAATAGTAATAATATAAAGGAAACAGAAAAGAAACCTCGTAAAGACTTGGACAAGATGTACTAAAACAAGATATAAATAGATGAGAGTATTTTACTAGTATTTTGTGGGAAACAAATTATTAATGTGAATAAATAAATAGTAGAATTGATAATTATATTTCAGAATTATGTGAATTAGATGATGTGTTAAAAATGCTCCGCAAAATTTGAGCAATGGTGTTTTGTTTTTATATAAAAAATGTGAGAGAGGGCACGGATTGAATATATAGTGACGGGTTGTGAAGCTCGTAAGAGTAAAAATAAGTGATTCCATTTTTTAAGTAATGTTCAAGATTTACATTAATTTAACACAGTAATTGTCGTAAAAGTATCATGAATAAATAAATTTTTGTTCTGGACTGCTGTTACGTACGTTTTCTCTATATAATAATCTCAAGAATGTCGTGAAAAAATTCACTAAATGTAAGAAGGCAAAAGGTTTCTTTATCTGTCCCTGTAGTACAGATAGGCAATTAAATTTTGTAGAAACAAAGAATTTTTCAAGTGTATATTTATGCTACAAATTAAGTTTCACTATTTAACTTTTCAAACATTTTATAGTTATTCAAAATATAAATAGTTTCAAACATTATGTTTAATGTATGAAGGAGCATATCATTAATAATATATACAGGACGTACAAAAAGATTTATGAACTTAGCATCAAAATGATTCATATTATTTGATGAGATAATTCGTATCATTATTTAGTATCAAATAATTTCTTTTCTTCAATGAGAGTGGCTACTCTCTCAAAATCCGCTATTCTCCGGGAAATTACTTCATCAATGATTTCCTTGTCTGGAAGTAGAAACCGATTATGGTCTCAATCACCGGTCACGATTTTGAGATTACCTTAGCAGCGTCCTCAGAAATGTTATGAACTATTATATTATTACTACAACACAGTTTTCAAAACCAGAGTGTTTGTAGGTGCAATTGATGATAAGAGATTTTCGAAGTGATATGAAGAACATCAATACTGTCCTAATAATAAAATAGTATCTAATAATTGTATAATTTAGTGATTATAGTCCTAATTTTGTCATGAAGTAAAATACATCCATTATTCGAGCAACTAACCAATAGAGCAGTATGTTGAGTCTTCAAAGTAAGTACCAAAGATTATCATCCACTCCATCAGTGTATTGGTTCCACACCTCTTAAGAGTCGTACGTTTATTAGTCACCTTTCGCCTCTCAACGAGGTTTCTGAAATATACTGCGACCGCTACGCCCTCCCGCGCCTCGCGTCATGTCTCAATCAAAGGCGCTAACGTAGTCTCACCTTTGTCCCGGGGCTTCGTAAGCAATCGCACTTGTCTACGACGTCGCGTCATAAAGCGCAACCTACGCAGGCCAACGCGACGCGCCACGCATCGTTCCTTGTGGCACTCCATACGCATTCCTCCTCGACGCGTGACGCGTGGCCGGTCGGTTGGTCGGTCGCTCGAATGGCGACGCCTATCGGTTCTCTTTTCCACGTCTTCGCATTTTGAGCGCCACATGCACAGGTAATATTGATTTCTTGTTTTACACGTCATGGGAATGCCCAGTTTATGGACCAGAGAGGAGTGTATATTCAAGAGAGTGTTTGATAATTGATGTACTGAACACTCGTTTGTGTGATTACTTAATTGAAAGAGAGGAAAACGACATAAGCAGTATTGTGGAAAAGAATTGAGAATTTATTTATTAATCTCCTTAGCTTCCACTCTTTCGATTTGTTTTCTTCCAGTTATTCCTCCCTTTCATTCATTTATTGCTTATTATCTACATATAAGTTAATGAGAGATGTGAACACAGCAAAAAGAAAATATTGAAATACTCTGTATTGACATTGTTTAAAACAAGACTTAAAAACGAAGATAAATGGAAAAAAAGTATAAATATTTGATATGTGTTCGCGAAAGGTGCACAAAATAGTAAACGAGTATTCAATGAATTCAACGACAATTTATTGAAATGCGTTGTTGGCAAAGTATTATGTTAACAGAAGCTTTAAAATAATATTTGGAATCGTCAAGTTGAAATCATTATGAATTAAAGGAGATTAATATATAATATAAGTGACAATCTGAAAAACATAGGATTAATATGACTCATCAGAAAAACTAAAGAACAAAGGATAATTCATCATTATTATAAACATTTATCATCATTATTATAAAAAAACTCAAAAATAAGAATTTGATCACGTAGGAACTCTTGATAGTAAGAGAAATTAGATGGAATAATTGTGTAAGAACACGCATTAAGGAAGTATATTACGCGTTATTTTATTAAATTCAGGAAACTTAACAGCAGGAATAAATAAAGAAGGGATGTTAATAAATATTGAAACTGAATCATGAACATTTAAATTTATGCAGATAAATATTAAAAGTATTAAAAGAAAATGTAGTTTCATTACAATATATTTACAAAAGAAAAAGATCTGGAGTCGTATTCTTCAAAATTCTAAATTATTTGGTAATTTAAGATAAAGGAGAGATGATAATTGGGTTATAAATAGTAGGAATATGAAATATTTCAATTTAAACAAATTGATTTAGAGCAAAACATATCATATTCACTATTAATCAGTTTCATGACAATATGGAGAGAGAAAGAATGAAAAGCAGTCATTAAATTCAGTCTAACTGCCCGTTGTGGGATAGACAACACCTCTAACAAGTAATGAGATCCTTAATATCTTACGTACAGATGTGTTGTCACCGTTCATCTCTTCAGTGTATTATAATTTATAACGAAAGTTCAATAACATTTTTTACTGTAAGTAGAACTGCTGCAACAAAGGGTATTCTGAAAAAAAAATACAGAATTTTAAAAAGTATTTTATGTTTTAATGAGATCTACTTGCATTTTCTTAATTAAATCATATTTTAAAATTTTCTTACATTTGGCACCTTCAAAACTGTTTTCGTCAATAATTAATTAACAATACACTTGTAAAACAAAAATTTATGTGAATGAACAACTACCAATAGATGCTGCTTAAAAAACTTAATTCTGTTAAATACTTACAATTCTGATTACAAATTGATGAAAAATAATATTAGAAATTAAATATATATGCCAAATATGATTTTTGTACTTAATCACTAAGACCATTTTTTTAAATTGAGTGAACACATTGTGTGTCCAGGGGAGTAGCAAATATATTTGACTTACGATGGTTGCACAAATAATACGAAATATTACATGTTTAAAAAAAGTAATTTAAATTATTTCGGCAGTATTACATGGAAGGAACATATATGTGTCGTCGGAAAATGAATTATTTGACCCTGTCTAGACAATTCCCATCAAGTCAAATCGGTCTATCCTTCTCTCTTCTACCATTTTCTCATTTCCATTCTGTATCCCGAGTATGTCCAATCTTCCTCCTGCTCTTTTTAACACCTTTCCTAAGCCTCGTGGAGAGATTCTTTATCATTCCCTCTTTCTACGTTGCGTCTCGCCCTAGCACCTCCCCGTTCCCCAGGGACTTTCCACTACAGTTCTCCATTACCATATTATAAATACGTGGTAGTTTAAGGAAACAGTACCCCGGTGAGAGCTACCGCATGCCCTACCCAGAGTGAACGTGCCGCAATAACACAATTGGGTCAGCTCCGGCGGGGAGGCTGTGGAGGGAATGAAGCCTGGATAAGGCAGGGGGTGTACCGAAACCGCCTGATACAAAAGTGATTGTTGGTATAGTTAATAGTTTAAGGTACATTGCATAACAATACTTTAAAGTTTGCAATGTCGATTAATATTTGCAGCGTTAATTTTAATTTACTCGACTGGTATCGACATTGGCAATCCATTAATGTGTTCGTGAGGTTTTTCTTCAGAGTATAGGAAAGTTCCTCTGTATAACTTGTTAGAAGACATATTTTTTGTTTAAAGTCTTCTCGTATATATGAAGAGTTTCAGACTATTAGGTTTGTTCCGTTGGTCATATTATGATGGAGATGAGTATATTGGGTTGCGGAGAAGAAACATACTCTACCAATCTGTTCTAGAGGTACCGAATGGACAGTCTGGATTAGACAAGGAAAAATCCCACCTGAAAACCTCACTGTAGTCGGACGGGATATAGATCTTGTACTATTAAACAATAGGGAGACTCGAACGAGTTCTACGGCTGTGAGTTAATGCACTGAACCAATTGATTCTTTTATCGCACGGGTTCTCCATGCCCTAAAGGGACCTGATGGTAAGAAATACGACCCACTTCACGCCTGGAGAGCTAGTGANAGTGTGGAAGAAAAAAAAAAAAAAAAGAGAGAGAGAGAGAGATTTGGAGATGAACTGAAATGAGAGAAACACAACAACTTTGAACAAAAAGTTTTATTGTGACTAAAGAAATATGTACAAACAAGCATCAACTTGAAATTTGATGGCATTTTAAGATGTATTGCTATCAGCGAGTAGTGTCAACATTATCAGGTGTTGAAACATGTAGAAATTTGTTGGTAGTGATAGCCGTTATGTTCTTGTGAATGCAGGTGGCAATAACGATAGTGGTGCCAGCGGCTTTGGAGGGGTGCTGGAGGGAGTCAGAAGGTGGAGGGTGGAGATCAGTCCCGCGTCCCCACCCGCCGCTGGGGCATTGTATGGAGATGAGCGTGGTGGTGCCTCGCCCCCGGGCCGAACTCGTAGCCGTCGCCCCACCGCCACCATCGCCAGGTGCTGCCGCTACGTGCCGCCACCTTCGCCGGAAACCGCTTGCGGCGGCTGTGCTCGCCCATCGGTGAATCGTGACACCTCTCCGCCTCTATGTTACCGCCATCATCCCCCCCCCCTCCCAGGCGTCACGACCTTCTCCAAACTTAAGTTTACTCAGAATCACCTACCCTCACTTTATCTCTTCTATCACTCATTCACGACTCAAAGCATTACCCATTCTAATAAGCATTCATTTTTCTATTATCCACTATACAACTGATGTATTTTATCCTCTCGGTCCCCCTTCACTAACGAATATTTCTCGAACTAACGCGAGCTTTATATTTGACAATGTGCGGAATTATTCACCAATTTATAATCAACAAGGTAACGTTTAATTTTGTCTAAATAAAGTAATACACTAATAAATTGTAATCAACATCAAAGCCAAAACCATTACAACGAATTATAACCCTGATAGGTTTCTCACTGAACTTAAGATCATGACAGTGAATAACAACTCCCCCCGCCCCTATCCCGCCTGCAAAGAAAATTTAAGTCTGTATATTATTGTTATACTATTAGATCGCTGAACAAAACGGTGAAAGTTTGTGCATTATGCAGCTCAATCATACTCAAGATTTTTCCTTAGGGGTTATATTTGGTCACAATCTTTTGTCTCATTTTATATAAAAGTCCGCACACAAGTATCCCTTTCTCAATGACTCTATACTATCACCTCGTACATTTCGTTTGTTGAGGGTAATTCACATTTTCTTTTCCTACAGCCGTCAGAAATGTGAAATAAATTGCCCGAAGATTCCATTTAACTACAGCTGTTTTCATCCTTCGTCTGGGTGCCTCAAAAGAGCGATCAAGTTTATCTGACCCTGTGAGTTCTCCACTATGTAAAACGTTTGAGAACTCGGGAGAAAAGATAAGTACGATAGATGACGATGGATATAGATTGGGAATGGTAACAGCACCAACATTCGGAATGGTAAGGTTAATGCGATAGTAACTGCCATTGAATCACAAGAACCTCCAAAATAGAATAGGGATCAATGCCATGAAATTGCATGCAATCAAATTTATTTTTAATGCAACAAATCATATTTAAATAATTTACATGACGTTAAATCACAGACTTCATAATACATTGATTAATATTTATCGTAACAATATAAAAAGAGTGAAAAAAAAGGAATAAAGAATAACACATTTCTTTTATGAGATCAAGTATTGGTTTGAATGACATTGATAGTATTCATTTTAGCTTCATCAAAATGAATTTCATCGGAATCAGAAAATTTCATATACAGTATTTAAAATGATAAATGCTTTTTCATAGAGATGTGAGAAAAGAGAATATTTACGTAACAGAATTTTATATCATGCGAGAAGTAAATCTTCGCAAACAAAAGTAAATTCTATTGGATGTCCGGCATGGAAATGGGATAAGTAATCGATGTAATTATCTGAAATTTCAAAGGACTCTTCTTAAGAGTTATTGCAAGTAAAATGCAAAGAATGGTTAATATTGATGAATCACAAGAGCAGAATAACAATTAAAATTGGCTGCTAATCAGTAGAGGTGAATCTTCACTCATATGACTATTAACACCGAATCTTACTGATGAGTCCACCAGAGTTCAATTGCATTACCTGAGGCGAACATTCTATTGAACGTATAATCTATGTTACGGAATCGTCAAAGTAAAATTATATAAAGGCTGTGGAAAACATTGTTTTCAAGTATATAACCTAAACATGAATGAAAACCCAATAATTCAGATGTCTTAACTGTGCACTTTGTCCATTAAGCTTTCTGGGTAAAGTGTACTTTTCTTCTACCTAAATTTTAAAATAATTCTTAATTTCGTATGTATCAGCATACAATACTGAAAACTGTATTTTTTCATGTTTTTTTAGTAGTATTTAATTTTTTAAATTAACAACAAAATTTAATATCACGAAAGTAGAGAAATAAAGTAACTAACTTATGAATATTATAGAAGAACACCGGGTAAAATGAGCTAAAAAAATCAGACCTGTTGACATGTGTTTTAATACCCAAGGTAAAATGTATCAGTTCACAGTACCAATTTTTTAAAATGTTAATGTTATTTTGCGTATTTTTGTTTAACAATGGAAATAAATATTTTCTTTACTTTTTAAGCTTTATTTGAATTGTTTCTGTTCTTTAAATGTCCAATAATGATGGTTTCAATTTCTTTTTCAAATCCCTAGCAACGTCTGGTAGTTCTGTTAATACTTCGTAATTGTGAACTAACTGAGGCGTGGAACTCTGCCTACATAAAAAACATATTTTGACAGTAAAAAATTACAGAATTTCATGGCGAGGTACGACTATATTTGTGATATATTAAAAATGACTTTACCTAATCAAAGTTGC
The DNA here is from genome assembly GCA_002313205.1 of Laupala kohalensis. Classification (NCBI taxonomy): domain Eukaryota; kingdom Metazoa; phylum Arthropoda; class Insecta; order Orthoptera; family Trigonidiidae; genus Laupala; species Laupala kohalensis. Next base: position 2,980,207 of record NNCF01126407.1, on the reverse strand, counting down.
CACATCACACTAGTCCACAAGATTAGCTTTCAAAGATGTGGTATTTTTTCAACTTCCAAGAAATTGAAGGAAATTGAAAAAATTGAAGAGTATAATTTGAGTTAAACTGTTTATTGAATGGCATTACAAATGTTATGACTTCTTTCAAACGTCAATATAACCATAAGCGAGCGAAAACCTCTTGCTTTACCGGAGATCTTTAAACGAAATCATTTTCAAGTTCTGAAATGCATGTGCAGTTCATTGAATTACTTCTATATATAAGTGAATTTGAATTTTGTTCGGATGTGAAAGTAAAATCTTCAGCAAAAGGTAACTTACAAACAATACATATGGTTGGAGAATACACCGAAGAAAGTTTGTAATATACTTTAGAAGCGAAATATTAGCCACATAATATTTGAAAAGATCAAGAAAATATCTTCAGTACTCTGGACCACATTTGCATGTATTGTAATAATATGGAGGGCTTGGTTATAAAATAAAATATTCATTAACTACACCTACATTTCGGTTATTTTATTTAATCAAGGGCTATTAAAGACATTACAGTATCTATTACCATCTCTAGATTACTTTACAGTAATAGATAATTAGACTATATAATACTGGATTGGAAAAGTTTTTATCTGTAAGCTGGTAGCATATAATTATATATACTGACTTATTGTGTACATTGTCTCATTTGGTATGAAAATGTGGTGGTGTGCGGTGATGTTCATGCCAATAAGGCTGCTAGATGAGGAATGGATAATTTAGAGCTTTGTAAAAAATTTAACAAAGTATGTCGTTATTGTATATTGTAAAATACAGTTATTATTGTACATTGTAATAGGTGGTCATATAGTCTATTGATTTTGCTAATCTTGTTTATTGTGAAAATTTTCTCTCCTTATTCTGGTAATAATTAAAAGAAAGAAATGAAAGAGAGATTTTATTAAAATTGAAAATAGCGTTAAATTAGTATTATGTAGATTCTGGATGAACATCTTGCCAATGACCTTTTTTTTTAATTTTTTGAGTATTCAATGAACATGCTTTGCTATTTAGCAAACTTCTCTCTGTATTCAAGTTCTTAGTTTTGTTGGTCATGCGTAGTTTGATTCACAACTTTTGAATACAAATATGACAACATTTTACTAAATATCAATAGGGATTCAAGAACGATTATTTACAAAAATAATCTAAATCTGATACGAGATAAGTCGTGGGAACATAAGCAGAATGAAATCTGATAATTCAAAAGACAGCATTCCTGTTTTACACTGTCCAGCACGAACACACACGATTGGGCTGCAGTTAACAGTGCACGCCGTAGATATGTAGAAGTGAAAGCATTCTTTTTAGCATATCATCATTCAATTTAAGAGAACATCGCTGATTTTACTTACTCTAAACAGGTGGACTGAGGGGCGTACCATCATTACTCGGTTATTTTTTTAATTGTAGTATTTGTAAATGGGAATATAGCGTGCTATTGAAGCTTATCTACATGGAGCGAGAGGTGGTAGGAGTTGGGTGGAAGGCTATTGTCAATAGTCAGAGTTACAGAAGTAGTGGTATTACTGTGAAAAGCTACAATTTTTTCGGGCCCCACCGGAACTTGAACAGGAATGACGTGAGATGAGTGAGAACGCTGACACCTGAGCCACCGGAGGGGCACTGATGTTATTGAAGATTGTACTTTGGACTGCTCCCGCCCCAACTGTCCTCTGTTGTGCTCAATTGGTACAACCGAGGTCGTTTTGAAACATGAAAACTTATAATTTCTCGTTGATATACACCGTCCTGTGACAGAATGGAATAGCTTGTATATATGAAGCTAGCAGAGAATGGATTCGCAAGTGTGGGCTATCGTAAAGGAGTGGGTTTGTTAGTTGGTTAACTAGTGTGTAATCGTTAGATATAAGGGGTATTATTATATACGAGCGTCCTGCACTAAAATCAAAGTCACTGAAATCTACATAGTCCGAAAACTTCGTGATAAAGTTAATTCAAAATGTAGATTTAAAATGTTAATACCTTTATCTACAAATACCTGCAGCCTCAATTGTTCTTAATTGTGATGAAAATGTTTGTTACTTCGTAAAAATACTCTGAAGAAACTCTCACTTTGTCTAGGCCAACGTAATAATAAAAAAAGTTCTTAAGAAAATCTATGAAATTTCTAGTTACTTCATAAACAAATACAATTTAGGTCTGTTTTGACATAAGCGTATATTAAACTGAAATTCTCTATTTGAACCAATTGCTTCTTTTATTCCTTCAGAGAACTGGCCAAATAATTCGAAGAACTACATTGCTGACTTCTTACAATATATAAGTTTTCAAATAAATGAAGATATTAAGATTAGGCTACTTTATTGTAGTCTTTTTTCATGAATACCAAAAAACAAATTTTATTTTAAGAAACTCATAATAATGAAACGTGGCCACCTTTGTGGTAAGAGATGAGGGCGCAGACCCGTATTCTGACGGTTATGGATTCAGATCCTGGATGTTGATATTTGCGAATATTAATTCTCCTTTTCTTTTCAATAAACTCTATAATAAATAAAGAAAGTTGAAATCACTAAGTTCCTGTAACGTTAAAACAGCATAATTCTCAGCCCATTAGTCGTAATATGACATGGGTGAAAATAATATTGCATGTTCCTCCAAGAACAGGGTCCTTCCCATTTCATCTGCCTCTCCTCTAAAGAAGAGTTTTACTGATCTTTCCACTAATTTCAGTTTTATTTGTCACTGCTAGTTATATTGCAAATTACTGATTATTGAAAATTAAATAAACAATATTGATGTAATACATTATGTATACGAGCAAATAATAATGGTATTGAAATGCTTCTAGAAGGGAGCTTTGAAAGGATTTTTTTTAATTGGTACATATATATGAGAGTGATCTGTTATAATATTATGTTTCTCGTCGAAACTAAAATAATAATGATTAACGGATATATAGAGACAATTTACTTCGTTCATGGTTCGTGGTTCATATGAATAAAATGGAAAAAAAAAAATAATATGAGAAAATAAAACACACGCCCCCACATGACAAAGTCAATTTCACCTCTTCGACGATAATAGTGGGATGAATGGAAAACGAATCTTTTATGTGTCGTGGAATGACACATGGAACACTGTGACATGACCAAATATATTTGTGGAAATAACTTCCATTACGAGTTTTAGCACACACGAAATTATTTCGTGAAAAGCGGTGACATGTTTGTTGCATTAACCTGTCCAGATGGAAGAGGAATCCCTCGTCGTGTTGTGGCTGGACAGGCGACCGACTGACTGCCCGCCTGCCGCACCTCTGAACGAAGAGCGAACGAATGGATGGATCGACGGACGGACGGCCGGCGTGGAGGGTCGTGAGAGGAGGAAAAGGGGAAGAGGAGAGACCGGATGGGCGGAGGCGCACGTTCAAGAGTTGACGGCGGTGGAAACGACTACGGAGACGATGGGGGCGACGGCGGTGCAGGTGGACGAAAGGGCGAAAGGTGATGAAGAATCACCCGACGACAAAGGACGTCGTCCCTACAAGACAGGGTTTGGAATTGGGGTAATTGTAAAAACAAGTAATGTTCAATGGTGAAAATAAATTAGGCTTAAGAAACTTGGTGTTTCATTTAAGTAATGCAGCTCGTAGAGCTACATTTTTTTTGTTTATCCTTAGAATCAATTCTGTGTATGTGTGTTTAAGTTTCAATTCTACATGACATTTTGCTCTAGTATGCAAAGAAGAGATGCAGACTAAGCAAATTTTACTTTGTCAGTAAAAATGTAGTTCAGTATACGTTGAATAGGACAAAAGTCATCAAGTAACCCTTTTTTGTTATAATAAATTTGTTTGTTAAAATGAACATGTGTCGTGTGTGATCCCTATTTTCCCTGTATCTTACGAATGGATCTTATATCCATTTCCCTTATGTCATAGGACTTGTCGCCTGTAACATAATTATTGGCAGCATCAAAGAGTACATCATCATGCAGGAACGGGATGGATGGAGAAATGAGATCGCGATGAAAGGCTCGCGGGGGTGGATATATAGTTACGACGCGATATCTGCGCGTGGGAGACTAACCATCCAATCACAGACATTTCCGTATCTTTTTTACCTCATCAGTCAACTTAGAATAAGCTTCATTACGTATATTTAACTTTCATATGGACTTCTATATATACAAATGCAAATCTACGAAGTGCTATTTTTAATGCGTAGGCGAGTAAATGTTTTTAGAAAAGTACTCTCACTTTACTCTTGCCCAAATACTACTGATCCAAGGTTTTGCGCGCAGTTTAAGCGAGTGCACTGCATAAAGGACGATTCAAGATCGGAGCGAAGTGGAAGAACACGTAAGATTGAACAAATGTTTTTTTTAATCAATGATAATGAATCAGTCTATTAGGACAAAGTCATATAAATTTACTACGTACGCGGGAAGGTTTATCCCCTAACCCTCATTTGAAACTGCAGCCCAGTGAGTTTGCTGTGGGGTTTCTCCTCAACTTGGACCTTAGTGTCGGACAGACTCCGGGCGTTTAGTATGAGACGCAAATGGAATCTTCCCGGCATTTGTATCGACTGCCTTATCAACAACGCATGAATGCTTTCTTATGGGGCAGACGTTTTTCCTCAAAAAAGGCATTTTAAAGTTAATTTTTATCCCCTTTACGCAGTCTCTCGTTTATTTCATTACTATCGTTATTACTATCGTCTGGCTGGGAGAAGTGTGCAGTGTTTGTAATTTTTTTGATATATGGGATGGGTACGACTTTGGTCCCTTGATCGAAATTGATGGGATACTCTGTTTGTTTCCGGGTAGTAATCTCATTTTCCCCCACGTTGTCATATGCAGTTTGCAACTGCTTTATTGAACAAAAAGTTTATTAATTTCGTATTTCATTACAGTAATTTTCAAAATTGTTCAGAAAATATTATATTCAGAAAAGGAGGGGGGAAAACTTCATAGTTTTTGTAATTTTGTATTCATCATTAATTGACTTATTACAAAATGGCATTAATTGACCTTTTATAAACTTGCCTAATTTATTTTTCTTATAATAAATATTTCTAGAGTGTCTTATGATGATGATGTATATACATTTCATGAAACATTGTTGGCTCATTAGATGAACTAATGATTCATTTTGAAAATTATCTTTGACAATCATGAGAGGTGGAATTATTTTTGATTTTATTTTAGATGTAGAGGTTGGAAAGAAAATCGGAAAGGGAGAAAAGTCTTTGGCTTCCTCCCTTTGATTATATTTGATTAATTGTTTGGGGGTGTGAACTGTAATATCTGACACGATTACGAATATAATAACTCTTTGAGCCGTTCTGTACTTTCTTTAAGACGGCGTAACACGGCGTGGAGGTAACAAAGATGGTATGAAAAATATCGCTGCTGCTGCTGCTGCTGCTGCTGCTGCTGCTGCTACTACTACTACTACTACTACTACTACTACACTTGGAAGGAGTGTAGTTGAGATAGAGAAATCGTCTTCGCTCAGAGGCTATTGTTCTGAGGAGCGCCTTCGTCGGATCGAGCCCAACGGTTTCTTCACGTCGCGACGACGCGGGCAAAGGTGGCGGTACACTGAGGACACACGTACGACGCGAACACATGGCCCGGGGCCCCGGTAACATACCGTCGAGTAACGGGGCCACGGAGACACCTGCCAAAATGCACAGCCACCGTCATTGCAGCCCGATGCTGCCGCGCCGCCGATAACACCATCACGGTCTCCAAGAGTGAAATCACTCTCAAACTGAAAGAATCCTTCCACTGATAATATGGGGTAAACATGAATTTTAGAAGTTTAATATTAAACACAGAATTACATAGTGTGTTTATGGAATATGCTAGTGGTCAAGGCAATTTTTTCATAGATAAAAAAAGCACGATTTCTTGAAGAAATTGTTGGAAAGAAGGATATTGGATTACAAAAGAAAAAAAATTTGGGGATGAGAACATTTACTAACTTTTTGAGAATTGTGTGACGTGAATTGCAATGCTAAAGAAGATCCTCGACAATAGTACATTTTGTGACCAGGACGTTCGATAGTTTACATGTGGAAAATACTTGCTTAAAGCACCCCGTAGTGACGTTGTGGGGGACGGTCTAGTGTGAAAATAAATTTTAAAAATGTCCAATATTAACAATATTATTATGGTTTTATTATATGCGTTCTTGTTACTTTATGTGTTATATAGACTGTTTCCATTTAAATACAAAACGTAAGCCGAGGATATGATGTTCGTTGAAATATTTCAAAAAATAAAAATATTAAATACGTACGAGTATTAAATATTACAATATTTAAAGTTTAAATATGCTTCTTTTGGTCCTTAGATTTTATTATTTTTCAACCTTGTTAATTTATTTTCGAAGAAATAAGGAGTGTTTCGTTGATAACTTTGATTTGATAACTTTGATCTTCGTCTAAAACGTATTGCGTTCCACCAATTCTTACGCGGCAAAATCTCTAATGCTTTTGTTAATTCAAACACGCTTACGAGTAGTTGAATTTACTGCTGAAATAGGTCTCTCACTTACTATTGTTTTATTTGGAGGAAAGGAACAATTTTCTGTTCAATTACAACTTATTAATCAATTTTCAAGCCTTTTTGAAAAGGTAGTTTACTATTGGACGAATCCAGCATTTTACTCGCGTCAATTGCATTCATTATGAAATGTACCGTCGATACAGTGAGATTGAAAAATCAAGATATCTCCTTAAGGTTTTACGAAATATTTCTTTAAAACATTACTTTCCAATATAGTTCAAGAGAACGTTCAAACGCAGTCAAGAAAATTACAATTTGATTGTTATTTATGTATCTGTCCCGTGTAAAAGACTGAAGTAATATTTTTCTGAAATTTGGTGCAAATGAAACATTTTGTGTTTCAGTGGAGCTCTTGCTTCACAAATATACACATTTAAATAGCTAACGTATTTGAATCCGAAGATTGTTACTTAAATACTTAACATTACATTAAATATAATTATATTTATATCGGCGTAAAGCTGCGTCAGTAGTCAAAACCACTATTTTTTGCATTTAAATGATCCAATTTGTATACTATTTTAATTGGTCGGTCGGGGTAATTCTGAGTTAATGGATGAATCAGTTTAATTCGTATTTCGTATTTACGGTAGAATTTACTTGTTGTCGATGCAAGTGCTCTAATTTTTGTTTACTTTAAAACAAAGGGTACTTCACACGAAGGTCAAAGTACTCTTCCGAATGTTTCTCGAAAACGGATCCGACGGTTTTGCTTAAATTTTCTGCACGTAAAGTACAATTAGTATGCATTACATCCGCATTAGTGATATTTTGCATAAAATTTTGGTATAGACGCATTAAAATAATTTCTGTCTGCTGCACTTACACATTAGTTTACTGTTTCAAGAAAATTCAATAATATTCAGCAGTGAAAACGTGCCAAGCAGACGTAGAAGACATTTTTCGTAAACTGAAATGAAAGATATGATAATAATAAAATACATAGGACAGCAAACGCACTACAGATACGAAAATACCCCAATTTCTGTCTACAATGAAATTACATTTACATAACTCTTGTACGACATTTATGAGACTTATATGTCGCTATATGTTTTGAAATGATATTCTGAATATTTATTTTACTTTCAAATTTCAAATGAAAGATAATAGTAGGTTCATTTAGCTACTTTGACCATGAAGAGATCACTGGAAGACGACCAAAATATAGAGGATCACACCAGAAATGAGTCACAAAGCGCACCCATGGGGTTCGCTGTGGAAGAAACTCCGCAATTTCTAGGACTCGGCGCAAGGAAGAGGAGGAGTAAGAAAGTCATTTGTCCTCTGGATAAACCTGGTGCTCATTTTACAACACGCTGAGTAGGACAGGGAACGGTAAGGAGTTATGAAAAATCCCACACCTCACCGAGGATCGGAACCCCCGGAGCTCAGCGCTCTGCTCACCGAGCCACGGTAGATGTTGAAAGAATTAGTAGAAAGAATAATACGAGGTGAAGTATAAAAATTAATTGAACTATCCTTTAATGTTTAATACCTGGATAAAAAGGTTTTTTTTATGGTGCTTCCTCTTTTCCTAAATAACGCCGTTGCACTATTCTTACTAAAAGAAAAACCCAGTCAACGTGGTGACCTCCGTTTCCAACCCGATGTCCTTAGGATTTCTCAGTCATCGTTTCTACAACTCTACCTCTATCTCGTGTTCACATGGTTTCGACACATATCCGTTGCCAACTGTAAACACAAGGTCACAAAGAGCTTTCGGTAGCAAAATATTTCACGGTTGATGTATCATTTCGTTATTTAAAAGACAAAGTTAATCTGAGATAAAATACTCTTCAGACTTGACAACGGTCTGTAAGTCTTTTATTTACTTTACTTATTTTATTTCTTCTATTTATTTTATTAATTTAGTTTATTTTCTTCTTCTTCGTGAATGGGTCACTTAGGACCACCCGAAATCAACACTTTCTAGCCTTCCTTTTGGCCCAGTATTCCTTCATGCGCAATGAGTGGGTGTGTTTCCTTTGCGCTGACCATGAAGATTGGGTGGTTCTTCTCTCTTCTTCCTCGAAACCCCGCGTATGAGTGATTTTTCTGATTTCATTTCGGTCTTATAAGTTTGGTGATCCTAATTCTCTCAGGTTCTTTTCTGGCTGTTTGTACCAATTTGGTCTAGTAGCCTTGTTCTTTAAGAATGTATGTATTTAGTACGTTAGTCTGTTTGGATCGATTCTTTCTAAGTGTCCCATGAAGTGAATTCTTCTCATTCGCATTGTGTCTGTGATATTGGAATTTTTTAAAATATATTTCTATGCTAGGCTTTGGCTAATGTACACCGTCTTTGGTTCTTGGTCCTAGGATTTTTCTCATTATTTTACGTTCTTTCACTTCTATTTGCTATTTTAATGTTTTATGTTGGAGATTGAGTGACTCTCAAGCGTATTAGTTTTTTTGCTATATTTATCTAATATCTTTTGGTGAGGTTCAAGTCATGTGGTCTGCTCTTCCACCTAACCGTGACTTGGAGGAAGGTATAGGGAAGTGTAGAGGTGTGTAGGAGAAGTGTAGGATCCTGTAGGTTTCCTGAAAAGTAATTCTATTAATTGAAGTATGAAATCTTTTAAATTCAATAAAGCCATCGAATCTGCACATGAACCTCCAGAAAAATGGTTTATTTCTTTTCCGGAAGCAAATGTCCTTCATACTATCTGGTGACTATATCACAGGAAAAAAACAACATTTGTTGGTATTTGGGTCCTGATATTAAAATAAAAAAATGACAAAAACAAAACTGCTGGAAAAATGAAAAAATCATAAATTTCTTAAAGCATCCTCAGAAAATTCCATGCACCTCAGTCTTCGTGGAATAATGTCGAGTGATATTTTCGCATTCCGATCCACTGCAAACATTTCGAGAGACCACTTTTAGTGCCAAGATATTGAGCGACCTCGACGCGTCTGGTGTCATGTTAAATTACGGGCATGTCCGTGGAACGCAAGATCAAGAGCCCGGTGACCAGAGCATAAACACATCGCTTCCGCTCGCTCGTGCTGCCAACCGATCGTTTAACATTTCCACTTAGACACTGAAACGAATGTGGTTCAAATTTCATGGCGGTATTGGCGATTTGTAACCTGGTCTCTGGGACAGGGACGCAAATTCTTAGCATTCCAGAGCAATCGATGAGAAGAATGAGGCATGCTATGGAGGAATATAGTGTGCGGATGGTAATTTCTCTTCTAGTATAAATCTTGAAACTAAAATATAGCTTCTAAGGTAAAACGAAAAAATAGAATCCAGGTAATCTGAGCAGGAGCAAATGTCCATCACAAATAGTTGGAGGACAATATTAAGAGAGTGTAAATACTACAACTTACTGTACAATACTAGATCAAAACCATCTGTTACGAAATTCGCAACATTTTCTTTGGCATTGTGAATTTAACAATGAAAAACAACAAACACATAATTTATATTTGGTACGATCGGAGTACCAAACATTAAAACCAAGGAGGATATTGTTTCGACAAATGAGAGATTTGTAACATTTAAAGAATGCGTTGAAATGTGGTAAAGGAGGTAACGTAAGAAATTAATTAGAATGTGATGATTTACTATGGGAAGTTTTCTTTTAACACGGATGAAAGGGGAGCACGTCCACCTCCCCAGATGGGGATGGGCACCATCTCCGTTAGAAACGGTGGCTAAGAGGCGTAGATCCATCGTGGGAGACAAGAGAAAGATGATGATACCCCATATATTGACTCAGAAGTATGGGTAATAAATACTTGATTTGGGATTGGTGTCTGTTTTGCTGTTTTCTTTTATGTCACCTCATGTATGAGTTTGTTGTGTCTGTATCATTTATCTAAAAAAAAGTGGCAACATTTGAGTGACCAAATATTCACATAGTATATTTCAGGGGGAACATCTTGCACCATATTAATGAACCAGAATCAGCGTTATTTTGACCAATTCCAGTTTACGCACTAACAGTAAAAATATAGGATGTTTGTTTATTCGTGTATCGTTTTTTGTCTTCTAAAACTATGCACTATGCAAGCAACGCTTTATTGGGAGAGTTTAAGAACAGTCGAAAATACGAAATTAATTTGTATTCTAAACGAACTTTAGTAGAAAAAGTACATATTAAAATGTAAGATTACGCTTAGTCCAGAGGCAAAAAAATAATATCCAAGAAATGGTATATCATTTTATTGGATTAGTATGACTAAAGAAGGAATATTTTCGAAAAGTTTTTAGAGAAAACATACGATATGGTATTTTTATGAAGTGAATGTGCAAAATTGTAATACGCGATGATCTGCTTTTCAATACACGGCATTTCCTCTCTGACCATTAATAATTATAACACGTTTATATAAGACGAAACCCAAAATGATTATGTGTTAAAATTAAATTTATTTTTATGGAATTATTTTATATATTTCACTTATTCGGTAAACCACAGGAAACAGCTAAGTTATGAAAATTTCATCATTCTAAGGAAAATGCTTTAAAAAAATATTTCTGGCTTGAAAAGATATAATGCATGAAAACAAAACCAGATCAAAGCTTAAATAGGCCTACCAAATAAGATAAGTATACGATACTTTAGTAATACTAAGATAATATGTAATGTTTTAATATAAATTTCACTTTATTTTTCTATTGAGAACAGAAAATGTCTCATATCAGCAAACAAGTTACTATCCCCACCCATCTCTTATAGTTATAACCTGTTTTCGTATCTCTCAGCTGACGAGTGGGTTTTCCCCAGATGAAAAATATTCTGTTCATGTCTTAGAGTATTATCTATGGTATAGTATGATACGCACAAGACGTGTGATGTAAACGCTACAACAACAAAAGTTCTGTGTACTTTCCATTTACTGAAATGTGAAAATATTGTATGTTGAAAATAAAAAGGAAATGAAACTCTTTAAAATTTATTTCTGGTGGAAGCTTTATTATTTACGTAGTTAGTGCCTCTCAAACAATTTATTTTCTTCTTTTGTAGTGTCTTAAACATTTAGAAAAGGAAAATAAATATATTTTTGCTAGTTGCCAACACAAGAGTTTTTTTTTGTCACAATGTAATTTTTGAATGTAGGTTTAGGCAGAAAGTACTGATGAACTTAAAAATGGCATTCAGTTATCGTAATTGACGTTAGACATGGGTTAATTTGATAATAGTTTGGATCTATTTATTTAATGTTTTTTGAGACAATTATGAACTTTATTACATCAGTCAATTGAAGAATTACAAGTAGATCTCACATTCGTACTGTCAATCGAACTCTTATATCCCTTTCCTCTTTACGCTAAATATATACGAAATAAAAAACGTTTTTGAGTCAGACATCACAATATTGCATTATCAACGAGTTAATATATGTGTACCAAACTTCAACTTGATCAGATAATGGGAAGAGTTAAAATTCGATTACAAGATTCTGACAAAACAATCATACTAATGAGATATAAGCTGTCCAGGTGACGCCGCGTCGAAATATTTAAAACTAATGTTTCGACCATCGAGTCTGTCTACATGTAGTCTTTTTCGGAGCAATGCTTAAACGTTATTCTTTTAATATTTCGATGCGACCTCACCAAGACAGCTTAAATCGCATCGACTCCGGTCGCGAAAGCCTTCGCAAACAGTCATACTGATATGCTAAATATAAGCTTGTAAAAATGTTTCAAGTAACGTATAACATTTTTGTTATGTTTGAAACTTGCATAGTAGGTACGTTCAAATGTATTGTAGAGGAATTTTTATTATCAATAAAAGCATTAGCTCAAAATTCTTGTGTTACTACACTAAAATAGTTTTCTTCACAGAAACAAATATCGATCCTTTAATTTAATTGATTTAATAGTTAACCACACAAATCCATAGCTTTGTCTCGATAGAAACCTAAACCGAAAGGTATCCCAGGGAGAGTCGAGCATTTTCAAACACCAAGTGACTGCGCTGGTGATGTTTGTGTGGAGATGGTAGTTGGAAAAGCAGCGTCTGCGTCCTGGAATGCGTGTCGTCGATGTATAGCGACCACCTGCGGGAGACTCGCGAAGTAAACGATGGCGATGTGTCGGTGACGCGTGGGGGGTGGGGTGGGGGGTAAGGGGGAGGGTCGAGTGGGAGCGCCGCCGTCGCTGAGGGCAAGATGGGCGGCCACTGGGTCACCTAGGGTTGCCAACCGTTACGGTTTAGTGCGGGACACTCCTGGGATTAAAAGACACGTCCGGAACGAAGAAATGTTTTCATTCAATTGAAGACGGAAGACATTCATCAAGAAAATATAATACTTGAGTTGATGAACCGAGTAACTTTTCTTCTAGGTAACCTACAATACCTGTGGCGAAAGAATAGTCATTAGAAGGGAATCCAAAACACGTGGGGAAGTCAAGGAATCAAAGCAAGCATTGCGACGGTTTGATCACTAATCTTTGGCCGCAAGGAAGTTATTTTGTATTATTATTTCTTTACTGTTCATTCACGCAGTATACCCATTTCCTTCGCACGAGGTAACTCATACTGTTATAAATTCTTCAGAATAAGGAGGCAGCTTGTTAGGTTTTCCACCGGTTCGTCTGGGTGTCACGACATGCAGCCTGGAAGGTTAAAGCTGTGATAGGCAACCCCATGCTGCTTACGTATGACAACGCTGCGCTTTCGGTCCATTGGTAACGTCTCATAACTTTTGTCGCGAGGACAATAGAACCTGAAGTTTCAGAGTGTAATAAAATAGTTTTACAATAATTCGAAAGTAATAAAAAAAATACATTTTATGGAGGATTGGAGAAGAAAAGATTGATTGTATATCTACGAGTTTATGCTCTACTACCTAAGGTACTTTAGTAATTAATGACCTGTATTATCTGGGAGAACTCAAGTGTATGGACTGTATGCTGCATATAAGGTATGCTCTTAGTCATATTCTAGTGATTACAACCACCTTGAGTGACTGGCATATGGATTATTATGTCATCTAAAACATCGTTCATTTACTTAAGTACGAAGAAAATTAAAAAATGAGAGATTCCAATAACCTTACAATGGAGTTAATATCACACACAAATCATTGAATCAATTTTTCGTTCCTCCTCAAATCCAAAAATTTCGCCATCCATTTAATAGCTTTTAAAACTATTTTGTGTAACCTAGGTTAAAGAGAACTACGAGTAAACCTTCCAATATTTGCACACCTATATTTCATTTTTTTCTCGTACTACAAATCTATAATAATTGTTCTAGGTTCATTAATTTGTTTATTTAATTTCTAAAACTAACTTCCTCTAAATTGCAAGGTATATAGAAATTTAGAAAAAGAACTTGAAAGATTTAATAATAACTTCAAATATATTCCCATTTTTCTTATGATAATTTCTTCTCTTATTGTGCTCAATATAATAGTGGATAAAGTAAATTAGACTCAGGATACACGAAGTTAAATAGAATTAAGTCCCACATTTTGCAGCGTTATTTTCTTCTATTAATGATGTATTTGCCTTCTAAAGAACTTCTACACGCCTCTTTTGAGTCTGTGGTTTTCGATGGCAATATCCTCTGGGGAGGTGTGCAATCAACATATTCTGGCCTTAGTCCAAGTCAAAAGTGCAGCTGGTCGTAAAGCCTTAGGCATGGAAAGACATTGGTTAACTGTCACCTGTCCATGCAAAAGATTGCAGTGTTCAATATGCAGGAGATCAATATTAAACGCTAAAAACTTTAAAACCAATTAACGTAAACACTTAAATTACATTGTAGCTACAGCTAAATATGCTTTCTTTACTTTCTTAAACGCTTTCTTTATCTGAATTGTTCCAAAATTCATAACATCAAAAAAGTAAATCTTTAGAATTTTATTTTTTTATTACGTTTACCCTCTCAAAAGATAAAATTGGTTCAAAATGTACAATTATGAGCTAAAATATCTTAGTGTATCTTTGACTTCTCCAGACTTTGTGTTCATTGCCATGTACCTTAGTAAAAACACTTTTATATCTTACAAAAATATTTTTCTATTTCAGTGACAATTGACACGATGGTGATTATTCATACAAATCCATGTATGCTTTACCTCATAATTTTGGTCGGTTTGAACGTAAAATTTCTAAATATCAAACATTCAAATAAACACAGGAAAAATGCAAGGTAAAAAATTATGTGTTGGTATGTTAAGGTACAAGTAAACTGAAATGTCGTTTTCTTTTTACTAAATTCTATGTAATGAAGTCATCGATGAACGTAGAGTCTGCAATAATTTTTTTGTGGGGCTTTGCGGCTCGTCTACATGTATGTCATTAGGGCCCTAAAATTCTGTAGAGGTAGGGAAAATGCAATTTCGCACTAAGGAGAGCCAACATGACTCTCCCCGCGTGTGGGACTCGCAGAATGACTTAACCATACCCACTAAAAACCCTCCTGAATTACAACTCAAAACTCAAATATCAACACATCTCAAAACATTACACACATCATTACAAAAATAAAAATAAAATAAAATAAAAAAGAAAGAGGAAAATGAAAGATACCCTAGAGTTGGGATCGAAAAGAACAGGAGGTGACCAAGGAAGGTGAGGAAAGAGAAAGGAAGGAGCCTAGCACAAGTGGAAACAATGCCAGACTCAGCTCGGGGCCCCGTGTTTGCCAAACACGTACTTACTAGATGTAAGTCCCCTGGAGGTTATGCAATAACGACAGTCAAATGAGAAAGGGGAAGAACCGGGATTCGAATCCGAGATCTCCAACTTTGGTCGCAGATATTGACATAATTAGTGGGGAGGGCAGGGTGGGTCGTAACCACCTCAAATAGTTCTGGTACCCACCCCAGAAATTTGCGTCAAATGATTTATGGACGGTAAATTATTTCTTGAAGTCAGCGCGACTCAGTGGGTAGAGCACTGAGGTGGTTCTATCCCCGATTGTGTAGGGATTATTCATCACACCTTAACAAAGGCTGATTCCCAGATCTACTCAGCCTACTGTAAAATGAGTACTAGATCTCTCCTGGGGTCAAAATCTCCTCGTCCTAGTACCGAGGCCGAGTAATTGCGGAACTATGTCCTCCGTGAATCCCATGGGCACCGTCGGGGACTATTGTGGGATAGTTTAACTTCTTCATAATTATTTCTGGCAGAAAAGAGAGTTATATATCACTATTATGATATCGAATTTTTTGTCTGTTCGTTTAGATTCAGACCGGATGATATGTCTTCACGGAGATTTTTAGGATTCAGATAAACCTTTTGCGATATCCACGTTGTCTAGGTCCCGAACCCACCCCATAAAATGCTCCGTGTTACGTCAATGTTCGCGGGAATTTTGACAGTTACACCATTCCATCATCTTCCATTTCCAACCAGGTCATATACTCTGAAACCGCCCATACTCTGATAAGAGATCCCGGTTTCGATTCCTGTCTCTTATCCATTTTCATCTCATTATAATTGCTATCCCCTAATGACAACTCGAATGCTCATCACCATTCGGGGACTTAAAGAAAAACTTAATTTAAAGTTGTACCATGTATAATCTGACCAATGGATAAAAATGATCATATTGTAATGGTCATGCCAATAAAAGTAAATTATTTGAAATGTCTATGGCCTGGGATTCGGAAACGGTTATCGATAAAATGATTTGAAATTTCAAAGGATTTATCTTAAGGGTTTATACAGTAAAAATGCGAGGAATGGATAAAATTGATGAATTTCAAGAGTAGAAAAATAATTAAAATTGACTGCTAATCAGTAGATGTGAATCTTCACTCTCATTACTGTAGACTGTGTAGCTTAAAAATGTGACCGCGAGAGTTCGATTGTGTATTGTTAAGCATGCAATCCACTGAACGTATAATCTTTGTAGAAACAAAATTATATAAAGTCTGAAAGAACGTTGTTTTTAAGTACACAACCTAAAAGTGAAATGAAAAATATGAATTTTGAGACCTTAACTATGCGCTTTGTTTATTAACTTTTCTGAGCAAAATGAATTTTCCTCTGCCTGAATTTTAAAATAATTCTTAATTACGTATATATTAGCATAAAATACTGCAAATTGTAAGTATTTTTAAGGATTTCTTTGTGGTATTTAATTTTTTAAATTGAGAAAAGTAAAATTTAACATCAAGAAAGGAGAGAAATGTGGAAACTGACATAAGAATTTCGAGTATTATATAAGAATCCCAGGCAACACCAGGTGAAATGGGCTAAGACTTTTTGACATGTAATTTAATACTTGGTAGGGCAAAATATATCAATTTTCAGGATCAATTATTCTTGTTGATTGTATCTTTCTTGAAAAATGCAATTATTTTTTTGTTTTGTTTGTGAATTGTTTTAAAATTTTGAATATCCAATAATAATTGTTTTGAATTTCTTTTCAAATCTCGATCAAAGTTGTTTGGTATTACATTTCTACGAATGAAAATAATTGAAATGATATACAGAAAAGATTGAACAATAAAACACTTATGTGTTTCTTTCTTTAGAAAAGAATACACTTGACACATACCACGTTGCTTCTGATAATTTATGCGTCTAGTGATCAACAGCTCTGTATCATGATGAATAGAATTTTTAATTATAATTACGACACCAAAATATTAACGAACTTTAGTTACATTCGGACGGTGAAAAAAAATTAAAAATACTCTAATAAATGGTTACAATGGACTGAATGAATATTTATGGCATATACCTTTGTACAACTTTAATTTTATTTGTTATTACATAAATCTCACTTCAATTTCATAAAAGAAGTATATTTATTAAAGATTCTAACATAAAAAATTTAGACCGTAATGAAAACAAAAGTTTCTATCTCTCGTTGCAAAAATATTTTATCTACATCATATTTTCAACTATTAATAATTATTACTTATTACGTGTTTGCATTTTCTTCTCGTGTAGTTTTTATGAAATTAAGGTAGTGATATTTCACCGCTACTTCTTTCAGCATCACTCATGTTGATAGGATACAATTACAACCTTAATTAAGTTTTCCAACCATGATTGAAAAGTGGAGTTCTCTTCTAGTAATATTCGTGAACTTGGATTACTCATACGTCACACATTCTCATACGCGATGGGCGTCTGTAAAACGTCGAGTTTGTGAGACAAAGGTAAAGACAAGACACCTCCATGGCAGAGCACACGGAACCACGCAATGCCTGGGACCAATTCGTTTCCGAAACGCGCACAATGCCAGGCGTGGAACAAACACCACTCTGTGCTCTAGTACTAACATAAATCTTCGATATTCTGTCGCTCTTTTGTCTGTATGATAAAACGCCCATTTTACTAATTGAACTGCCTAGGAGAATACCTCATTCCTGTAATTACTTCATTATTTTGTGTTTGAATGTTTCACCCATTCTGGAACAATGCTGGTCTTATCCCATCAATGAATATTTGTTAATGTCGTGAAATGCCATATTTTACAGGAATAGAGATGAATGAATACTTGTTGTAGTAAACAAACGAATACAATGGTCTACTAGTAACGAGCTAGGAACATGTATAAGTTTCATGAAGAATTTGAGACATTCATTTATGTAAATTTGTGATATGGAATTCTGAATATGCTAGATGGAGAATTTGAGAAACAACGGATTTACCACATATTTATTACTGAAATTATGTTATTGATTCGTAAAAAGAACAAATGAATTTCCAACCGAGTATTGAAAGAAACATTTTGGTGGGTGCAGAAGTTAAACAAAGAAGCAAGTTTCATTCGACGTCACGTATTGGCTTGTCTCTCCATATAATGGAGTGCACCAAAACATATCTCACCGGCAGTAATTAAAGACGGGATGTATCGGCTCTCTTACCTCCATCATTACCTTGAAGAACCCGTCCCTTCCCTTTTTCTTTCTCGTCTCCGCGAACATTCCACAACATTCATCTGTCATCTCGATTAACGCGCCGCCACGCGGTCTCCCTCGTTACTCCGTATCGCCTCTAACCTCCAACGCGCGTCTTTCCACGCATCCGCACCTGAATATAATTCATTAGGTCGTTCACATGGACAAGGGGTAATTAGTGTTATTCAGCTTCTTACTCCGACATCGGCATTCGTTTTTCGAACCCTTACAAAAACATTCAGTGGAGAAACGAAAAGGCTCGCACACTGGAATCGAACCTGTGTTCCCTCCGCTATATATGGCCGCGAGTAATGTCACAAGCCAGCGATCGACAGGTCCTGGGTTTGATGCCTTATAAGCTTGAGCGCGTTTTACCCTGTCGAGCGATTTCACTGTGTCGTTCGACTTGCTCTGCGACGTTCCTACGTCGAGTGGACGCGGGGTGAGGTGCGACTGAGCGGCACCGCTGGGGAAGGTTACGGAGGCAAGAAGAGAGATCGCGATGTGGAAGAGAAAAGAGAAGGAATAAAAATAAGTTATCAATGATACAATACGGTTCGACATTTTCCACATATGTCCTCTCAGTATTACATTATGGATACGTAAAACTCATTTTATGAGTAGTTACATTCCAATTTTAAGAGAATTGTTTGCGTATAACAGTGATAGTATATTGTGTATAGTTGATTTTTAATGCACTTTTTAAAATTTGTTTTATGTATGGAGTATAATATTCCATTTCTTCATCATAATTTTTGTTTATATTCCTAGCTAGCATTCCTTTTCATTATAATTTTTTTTTGTACGAATTTTAATTTGGGTATATTTCTCTTTGTTTATGATTGACTTCCTGTCACAATTTTCTTCCCTCGCATCTAACATGAAAAACGAGACATAAATCTACAAAAATATGGGAAGAATGCGTAAGCAACAGGCAATAAAAGAAAATTTCGTGAAAGGAGTGAAAGGAGAACCAGGGTAGGAGTAAACGCTCGAAGTCAAAGAGTTAGTTATAGATATTCTACCCCAGATAGTGCTCAAGGATCACGATAAATAATTCTGTGTAGAAAGAAGAGAAGGGTAAATAGTTGAAATATCAGTATAGAAAAAACAAGAATGATAGTTGAAGAAGCAGTGGAAAGAACGTAAAAGGAAATGAAAGAGAAAACCATTCTTCACTCCGCGAAGTGGGGCAGCGCGACTCGGTTGAGTTGTGGTCGCAGCCGCAGGAACGACGAGTGGACGGCGAGTTCGGATAACGTGTTCGCGATTCAGGATCGTCGACACGATTTCCCAATCGCGAGCATTTCGTCAACGTGCGCCGTCGCTGCTTTCTTGTCGTAAATCCTTACCATTTTATCTACAACCGTCACACGAGACAGGTGTACAATAGCTTTGCGAAGGGAGGCTTGGAAGGCGCGGAAGGAAAGAAAGGAAGAGAGAAATGCGAGGGTTTGCGGTTGAGAGAGGGAGTTACCTTGGAGTCGTGAGCGTCGACAAAAGAATTCGCGGATGAACGGTTGGTGGGGCTTGGAGGACACGACTCGCCGCACAGGGGATGATGTGTGAGAAGAACTATGTGGGTGGCAAAGAGACGATTTCGTCCAAATGTAAAAGATGAATATAAGATAACGTCCGGTAAGAGGTTGTAAACTGATACTTAGTAAGATTTTTATTTCGTGTGTAATTCGGAAACAATTTTTGACTTCAATTAATCAAAGAATCTAGAAATTAAATTTCCATTCCCAAATATCAAGTAGATTTCACGAATAATTTGTGAATTATCCTCAAATAAGAGGTAGTTTGTGATCAAATAACTTTAAATTCCCTCTTCAAATATTTTATCTGAAAATTAATTTCATACTCAAATGTAAAATTTTTATATATAATAGATCAAAAGCTACTTATTATGATTTTCAAACGCAACTAACATATTTAACTATGAAGAAAATATGAATATTTAGAAAATAATGCAATTATTAAATCATCGAAATATTTACCGATCAATTTAATAATGAGATGCAAATACTATGTCACGCAGTATATATCTTCAAGAGAAACACGTCTAAGTAAACAAACTAATTTTTTTCTATTGGCTGGAAACTAATCAATATAAAGCTCCTCAAACCCAACTAAAAATTCCGGATATCTACAACCTAGCTCTCTTGTCACGAATGTATCAGCGTCAGTTGGAAACCTCGAAGTTATAGTTGTCGCAATATTGTCATTGCTTATTCAATGATAATTGATTAAAATAGCAACTTAAATATTGGTTCTGTTTCTTTTTATCTTTAATAATATATATTTACAGTATCCTATCTTGGAACCTTGTGTACCTTGCAACCTTGGTATCTCTGTAGATTAGTCTCCAATCTCGACACGAGTTTTCTCAGTATCCCTTCGGGTTTTTTCTCGGAGTAGAAAAGGTGTTACCTTGATTACTTGCGTGAGTGAATTAACTTATTCTCTTCCATATAATCATCCACAGTTACCAACTTTCTTACCACGAATTACTAATTTATTTACGTGTGTGAAATACAGACACTTCATACTGGAAATCCAGTGGCTATGGTCGGTTTTTCTGTAGTATGCAGTATGAAGAAAGTTTTTGTTATGCCATAAATACCAATTGTCGAAGAAGTTTTATAAAAGGAATTAAGTAATTACGTTCAATTACGGTGTAATTACATGTTCAATTACGAATAACTGATCGTAGTATAAGATACAATTCAGGTTTATTTTGCTCCAACAATGTTTTATGGAAGAACGTTTTTTCCCGCCGAAAACATTGACTTAGTCGGAAAATTAGTGGCTATGTTGTTCATTAAAAGAAATTTCAGATAAGTTTCCCCGACCGATACAATTTGATGTCTATCGTTATAGTGTTTGGGGCCCTTGATGTTGAACTCTAGCACGAATTATTTGTATGTTTGGAAATCAAAGCTAAATCAAAGTGTTAGGTGATTTAAGTACATCAACATAATTCTATCAATAATTCTAAACGGGTCCTGGTATCACGATTATTTCGAATATTTTCACGAATGTCATTTTTACAATCAACTCCTGATATCGTTCGAAGCACATTATAGTCCTTAAGATTCGTGTTATTCGAACCAATCAGATGTTGAAATGAAAGAGCGTATGTGGAAGTATTCTGTTATATCAATAGCTACCGCTGCATCAGGGTAAGGTGCTAGAGCATTGATATCGTCAGTGATGACGTAAGGAGAAGAGGAGTGTTAAGAAGGCTGGAGGGGTCGGGAGGGGCAAGCACGCGGAAGGCAGGAAGGTCACACCGTTGGCACGGGGCCACGGCATTAATCTTGGCTTTGATTCTTCTACGACTCTATGGAGAGGGAACAAAATTACTTCGAATCATGACTTCTTTCATGTCATGACTCGTTTATGGATTTTATAATTATTTATCCAAAGTTCTGTTTTAAGAACAAAACAAGAAATTGGAGAGAAAAGAAAAGATACCTTAACTTGTTTTGGTATTTCCGTAAACGGAGAGTTCGTAATACAGTACTTAAAAAACTACCACATTTTAGATCTTCAATTCAATTTAAATGGATGTGAATAGAAGTGATTAACAATGAATTGAACCGTAGCACATAATTATAGCATTTCCATCTAACTAAATCTCTTTAATATACAACACCATTATTGGGTGATTCAATGTAGGTTTTTTGATTTTTAAAATTATATGTTAGAACTGTTTTGTTTGAGTTATGTAGATATATTTTAAACTTCGAATGTCATATATTAATAATATTCTTGTCGTGAACATTTTACGTTTAATACTCAGGGAAAGTAAAAATGAACGATGAAGATAATTAAAACTAAATAAATAATTAATACAAAACTTGAGAGGTACATGAAAAAAAATTTCCACAAAACTAAACCATTTCTTTAGGACTTATACATAAGCTTATATGTTTCGTGGATTGTAAGTTCGTTTGTGGTTTCGTAGTGTTTGGTGTAAGAGGTTGCTGTGAAGGTCCAGCTCTCCGAGTCTTCTTGCCTATTCGCTCGACGAAGTCTCCGGGCGGTCCTTGTGCACCTTTATTCACTTATGCATATTGAAGATGTTACTATGGACGTCTATTATTACCGTACTAGCAACTTCCTTTCTGTGTTTTCGTCCGTCATGTTCAACCACTTTCCTCTCTCCATAGACTTCTTCTCTCTCTTCAACTATTTTCTCTTGTTTTTCCCCGCTAAGTTTCTATTTTTACTTTCGCAATAGTTGGATAGTAGTGAATACAATAATACATAACTATACGAATTATGCTCAATTTTCGATATAGATTTAAGACAAAAGCTTCGTTATAATAAATGTGTTTTAAAATGATATATTTTCGGAAGACAGAAACGCGAATGAACTGATTTATGCGTAATAAGCAGTATTGTGATACTTTTACAGACAAAAATTAAACAGGTCAACGGTCATTTATTTTTAGGCGTGAAAGAAACTTGAATGCCAAATTTTCATCATTAAGAGCATTAAACACATCTGAGTTTATAGCAAGTATTTGAAAATTAAATATTCATATTTATTGCATATTTCCCTGAACTTTATTTCCGTGATAAATTATATCTAGAGAGTGGGACATTTTAATTTTAATCTGTTTCCTCATGTGTGTGCTTCTCTCCTTCGGACCTTGTAAGAAGCTCTTCCCAAAGCAACTACATGAGAGAGGCGACGAAACTTCATGTTGTTTGCGCTCGGGGTCTCTCCTTGTAACGGGAGGGTTTTGAGCTTCGTATTTTTCATCTTCCACGTCAGAAGAGTACTTGTCCGTGAAACAAGTGGAGAGTTGAAAACAAGATAGCTATTTATTAAAAGCAGCTACAGTCTTATGTACGTGTCCATAGGCAAGTATTGAATATTGTCTGGAAACGTAGGCGTCAAAAATCAACAAATCCTCATAAATAAACAAATAAAATTCATGAAAATTGTTAACTTCTTTTTGATTGTTAATAATAATTATTATGATTCTTTTTAATTTTTACGAACACTAACGTGACTAGTGGAACTTAAAACTACGACAATTTTACATTTGATAATAGTATAATTATATTGTCTTCAAAATTAAGTAAAGTGGAAATAACGTACTCTCATATTTCACCATATACTTGTCTCGTAATCCTCATCATTCACGTGAACCGAGGTTACGCTTCGTCTCTCATCTAGATAAATATATTTAATTATATTCGCAATAGATTTGATAGATTCATAGACGTATTACATATTCATAATAATTTGCATCGTGTGCTCTTACTCCCACTTACTAAAGCGTGTTATGTCGAGATACCGAAGAAAACATTCCATATTGTAATGGAAAACTATGTCACTAAAATACAATGGGATGCGACCCGTCGAGAAAACCACTTGTCTCTTTAAGACTGTGACGCACTGGCAGAAAAAGCGGAGCACCTGACTTAGCACGGCAATTTACATATCCGGTTTTTCTCTCCCGCGACAGCCGCATGAGCTTGCGTATCTGCATACGTTTCACAGACACGTCACATTACAACTAAAGTTTATTGACCTACTCCAAATAAAAAACTGTTACAATTGAGTCGTTTGTTGCAATGGGATCTATATTAAATTACTTGAAGAAAGAAACACTATGTTTTTGACTTTTGATAATTCTCTGTTGCATATTTGAAAACTTAAATGAATGGCGTTAGATAAATTATCATTTGATTATAAATATTCCTAATTTCAATATAATATGATTTATACATGAATTTTTGAAATTCGTTTTCTGTTCCAATGTCATATCAAAATGAAACTTAACTTAGGTCGTATTTCCAGCTAAGGAGTGCAAGCGTTCAAATTTCGATTCAATTACTTCCGTAGTTTTCATTAAATATGAGTCAAGTAAAATTTTTGCTAAAGTAAAAAGTCAAGTAAAGTTTCGAGTAAAGATATCTATTTCATTGAATCGGTGAAAAATAAAGACTACGATTCTAATATACGTAAATTACACACCAACACTACCATGCTAGCAACATTTTGATATATCAATTTGAGAAATACTTTATTTGCAAATCATCTAGTTCAAACTAATTAAATATCATTATATGCGGTATTTTGTCCAGAGCACTTACGAGGTGTCGTGAAAATTGTCACGATGAATTTGATTTGGTAATACAAATACATGATTTTGTAATTTTGCTTTTTCATAAGAAAGAAGCGAAGTTGACTCCGTAGAATGCAGTTTGTATGTGATGATTGTAGACGGGCAGCGAGTTCAGCGCGTAGAGAGTTCATGAGTAAGGGGGATGAGTACAAGTTCATATTTGGCAGAAGTATATTCGGAGTTTGCAGTTTCTAAAGTCTACTTCTATTTTCTATATTCATCGAATATATATTATTTACAAAAAAATGTGTCAGCTTTAAATTATGCAAGTGTTCGAACTAAAGGTAGTTTTTTCAGCTCAGAATATGTAGTAATCGTACTTTGCTCACGAGTCGTATAATTTTCTTACAAATCGAAAAGTACAATTTTGTATAATTGTTGTTTTATCGTAAGATTCTGAAAGTGTTGAGAAGTATATACGACAACTGTGAATATAATTTCGTTTCTTCAGAAAAATATTGTCACAATTTAAATTAACAAAATAAATATTCCATTAGGAAAAAGTTTTATAACGACTAAAAACGATTGATTGCCAATTACCTGTTTGATGGGAACGGCAGTGCTTTTTGTGCTGGTTTGTTTCGGTACACGGGTCGGTTAACTATGAATCTAAAAAACATGTGGCGAAACTTCGGATTTATTTGAAGGACCAAAACTATGCTATTATTATTATAGACAATCAATTTTTTATTGTAATACTTTATTAGTATCCACTAATACATGGCCAACGTTTCGATGATAGTTTGTCATGATCTTCAAGGTCGCTAGAAATTAGTATTCAAAAGTTGAATTACTATGGATGTACAAAATAAAATTAAGTACATAACAGATACAAATTAAATAAATAATAACAATAAAATAGTTACAAAATATTTGACAACATGACATTAGCAATACAAATATATATTTTGTGAGATACAAATTTATTACATTTCACATACCTGGTTTATTATTCGAAATGCTCCAAATTATCCAAAAATTATGTTTTTAATAATTAAAAATGTTTACAAAAACATCACTTTCGTAAAAATAAAACAGTGAAATAAGTTCACTTTGTCTTGAGCCTTCCTTCCTAAAGGCATGATAACAACTAAAAGTTTTCGTGTTTTGAATGTAAGTAACAGTTTGGATACAAATTGTGCCAACTCTTAGTGAAAAATGGTACCAACTTAAACATTATAAAATTCATATTATAACTGTTATGTTAATACATAATAGAATTATAATAATCACTGTAAATTTAAAAAATAAAATATATTATCATATTAATTAGATAACAATCTTAGTTTCAGTTTGTAAGTTGACATTCGATGTAGTTTTAATATACATATAACAAGACAAACAGAATAGAATCAATATTTTATCTAATTTATTGTTTAAATGGTTCTAAGGTACTCCGATGTTCATCGTTATACAATCGTGTTCCGATGTTCATCGTCGTATGTTAGAATTGTGGCGTCAGGAAGTATCGACTCATCAATAGGTTTCAACAAACCTAATCCGGGTCGATAGTACTACTCTTTCGTCAGTAAGTACTTAAAAGTCTTAACATTTGAGAAATTCCCCCGAGTGAGTAAGATTAATTGGTATGACCTATAGATCGCATTACATGCTATATTATCCTGTGTGTTTTCATTTTTAATTAACTCATTGCAATCAGTTGCCAGGTTGTTTAAATATGATACAACAGACTCTTTCAGGATTCAATTTTTTGGAAGTGTCAAGTAAGTGGCTTTTTTTAAAAAAAGAAGTACAGGGAAGGATATGTATTCAAAAATATTACTGAATTATATGAGCCGAAATATTTCGATGTGTATCAACAGTTTTTGTAACCATGAACTCTGTTCTCAAATAGTTCTTAAGGGGCTTTGATTTTTTATTGAAAATCATACATTACACCGCACATGTGCAACAGGAAAATACAATCGTTGGGAAACGAATTACATTTAACTTAATCTATATTTGAGAAATCTATGAAGTAAAACAACAATATCGTAATAGTTGCAACCTACAAAATACGTCTAATAATTGTAATGCAATCCTAATTAACTTCCCCTAATATTGTACGAAAATTGCAGACTGTTAGCATTAGGAAATTGATAGTCAAGATTAATTATTTAAAAACATCGTGTATAGTACTGTAAAGAAAAGATATTGGAGGAAATAACAAAGGAAATAAATTCTTAAAGGAAATAAAAGAACGACCAAACATTATAACACTGCAGAAGAAATATGAGTACAAATATACAAAGGTCTTCCCCTAAGTTTCTTTCATGATACATCTGATCGCACTAGTACGTCGAGAACTATATTGCAATGAAAGGGAAGTAATGAGTCTTTTCTTTCTTTTCTTTGTGTCAATCTGTCTTTCCTCTGCAGATTTTTACCGATTTCTTTTCTTTTCTTTGTCTACACTTTTAGCCAAGTAGCGTACCACAGTTCAGTATCGGAAATCTAGCAACCAGACGTGAAGCTGTGACTACTAGTAGGTGAAGTATATGTCGCCAACACTCAGTGGCCTTGCTGTCAAGGTGAGCACGGGTGGCCAACCTTGTTGACAGTGAATAGGGGGCCTTCATGCATTCTTCTTGACACTATCTCTTCGACCTGATACTGTCTCTTTCTTCGGCCTGATCTGATACCGTCCATTGATTTTATGTCTTCAGTGACACGTCACTATCGCCGGGCTCGAGACAAAAGAACAAAAACGAACATTTCATATTTGGATCTTGTTGGACTTCTGATGGTTAGGTTACAATATACGTAAACAAGATATAGTTTACAGAAATATCGGACAACACTCGTTTTGAAGTGTGAAAATTGTCTAGCTGTAATATATATATATATATATATATATATATATATATATATATATATATATATATATATATA
>NNCF01126407.1:2910710-2952718 GCA_002313205.1 Laupala kohalensis | reverse complement strand
TGGAGGAGTGTTTGCAACGTCAACAACCAGATGAAAATTGCGACGTCCCGGGTTCGAGTTCCGGTCCGTTGCAATTTTCACCTGGCTGTTGACGTCGCAAATTTCTCTTCGTAGTGTAACCAACAAAATTTTCTTCTACTTCAACGTTGATAACATTCAAGAATTTTTATTACAAGTGTTTGTATTAGAAGCAGCTCTTCCCAGTATCAAACACATTATTAATTACTCGCTGACTATAACAACGCTCTCGCATGCTAGGAAACTAACACGTATCCAACCACTTACCAAATCTGAAAATGCTTTTTTCCTTAGTGAATTTCTAACGATAAATATTTTATAAAGTGTTTGGTTTTGTATAAAGTATTTTGAAAAATAGTGCATAAGCAAATCTCTAAATTTTTATCGAAGTATGAACTTCTCAATCGTATTGTCAGGTTTCCACCAGGGTCGTCACACTCAAACTGAACTTCTCAATGAATATGAAGACACGGCGTATGATGATAAAAACGAAAAAAATTGTAACGTTATTGGACTTCAGCAATGCCATTGGCTCGGTTAATCATGTTATTTTAAAAGCTAAATGTAGAAATATTGGCCTTCATATCGGATTTCTAACTGTTTATCAGAAATGAAACAAGTTGTAAAAATTGGAAGGAATATTTCAAATACGAAATATATTTTCCGTGGAGTTTCCCAACATTCTTTCCTTGGTACTGCATTGTTTCTAATTTACGCAAATGACATTTCTAACGTGCTCTCTTCCTGCTTACATCGTACGTATGCGGATGATCTACAGATTTATGTTTTGGGTAACGTGAGGGAAATTGATGACGTTGTAAATAAGACTAATATTTATTTGTTTCTATAATAGATCGGTATGAGTGTAATGGACTAACTGTAAATCCGTCAAAGTCAAAGTCTAATCATTGGATACACGCATTCCCTAAAACACACAAACAAGTGCAATCTCACTTCAATAACAATCCGAGATGAACAAGTCCCTTGGTGTTCTCACATAAGGAATCTTGATGTCACTTTCACTTCTTCACTTCAATGGGATAAATACGTAGCTAACGTATCAAAACATACGCTCCTCTACGTTTCGTTAAACTCATTTATAAATTTCTTCCAACTTCAACCAAAGAAATTATATCCTCCCTCATATACCCTCATTTTCACCACTTAACGTTCTTTTCATGGATACGAGTGGTAGTCTCGCAAACAAACTTCACCTCATTCAGAACTCTTGTATTTGATACATTTACAAACTAAGAAAATTTGATTACATTTCGGGTTCTTATCGCTCAAGATTTTACTGTTACACAGTAGGCGCAAATTACACTGTCTTTAATCAAATTTTTTAATCAACTACTATGAACGAATGGTCCTTTGTATTTAAGTGAGCGCTTTAAATTTTTAAAGTTGTCACGCTTTTAGGAGTCAAAACTTCTTTCAATACCCAAACATATGCAAAGCTTTTACTATCACTCTTTAGGAGTGATAGGATGTGGAATTCTCTTCCTATTACTACCAGGAATAGTTCTCCAATAAAATCTTTTAAGAAACAGGTTCTTAACGCATATCTCTCAGAATCACTCCAGAAGTAGTAGGGTATCCAGGTAAAGATTAAGATAAAAATTCTATGAAAACCCACGTGATAAAATGGATGTAATTTATTGTCATTTTAATAATATTAAGTGTTCACTTATTTGGTATGTAATTTTATTTGGTATGTTCAAATTCAAAAGGGCTTTATTTTAACAAAAAATATGCAATATATATGGGGGGATTAGGACCCGTGCCCCTTATTTGGTATGTAGTACACATAATTTTGAATTTGTATTAATAATAATTTTGTCTCAATATTTATTCTCAATATGTATTAAAACTTTATATATACAATATGTAATATGTACAATATGTATTACACCATTGGATTTATTTCGCTAGATCTAATATTAAATTGTAAATTAATATAAATGTAATAATTATATTTCTCATTATTACTATACTCAATTTAATGTTACGCGTTTAATTTTATTTGTGAAGTCATAAATTTTTTAGTTTTATTTTTGTAATTTAATTATTTCAATGCGATATTCTGTGCGATATTTTGTAATACTTTCTTGTAATTTATGTATTTTGTACTATATATTATTATTCTGTGTTATAAATGTGTAGTATAGTATCAAATATTTGTGTTAGTCCTTCAGCCATCATAGTAATTGTGTTTCCTTTGGGTTTTCCTCGATTAATACCAGGATAATCCCTAAACTGTTACCCCAGAATAGAGTACTTACATAGTCCTCCTATTATTGTGATATAATTTATGTATGTTTACAAATATGTAAATATGTATTTATTGATGGTGGTCAGGTAGATAAGCAGACTTGTTGACTTGAGTCTAACCCCATAATAAACCACTTTATTATTATATTATTATATTATTATATTATTATATTATTATATTATTATATTATTATATTATTATATTATTATATTATTATTAAGATAGATTCTCCCTTACAAACAAGTCTTTTCAAATTCGTTAGAACTAAATCAACATTCTTCCTCAAACTCATCGCCCTCTGTGAATCATTTAATGAAATTCTCCTGATGCTGCGATAGCTATTGATACAAAATAATGTCTACACATACTCTCTCGCATTTAAACAGTTTGGTTCGAATATCGCAAAGCTTAAGGATTAAAATGTTCTTCGAAGAATTCCAGGAAATAATCGTAATCGTAAAAATGACATTCGTGAAAAATCTCGAAATAATAGTGATCACCCTCTATGAATCATTTAATGAATTGCTTCTAGGATACCATATATGTNNNNTATATATATATATATATATATATCAAGCTAACAGTTACATATGAATTAGTTGACACCCACCACCGTAGATGATTAATAGAGGGCTCAATACAATGGTCTAAAATATAATTGAAAGAATTTATGGTATCCCGGAATTTTGACTCCTTAATTTTCAAAAACCTGAAAAATAGATTTCGTCTTGAATGTTATAGACTATTTTAAATGAGTGTAAAAAATTAAGTTGATACTTTTAAAAACAGTTCCCTCCTAAAATACCAAGTTGCAAAAACCTGAAAAAATGGAAATTTTTAAAATTTCAGTGAAGGACATCATTACAACAAATATATGTCAACGGGCTCGATTCATGTTATTGATATATTTTGGTAATTGCTTTACTGATAGTCTCATGTTTTAAATCATTAAAAACATCTCACACATTTCCTATATAAATAATAGAAGCATTAACATTCTGTAAACAAGAAATAACTCTATAAATCAAATTATCAACTTAACGTGGAACTTCTATAATTTAGTCGGTAAGTTTTTTGAAAATATGTTTCGAACTGAGTTATTTTTCTGACTGTTGTAGAATCTTGTCAGTTGTGGCATAGATAGCTTCTTCTCACACCGTGCTCCGCAGCGTGGAAAGGTACGGGTTTGTTTCCCCGCTTTGCCTAACTGGGTGAGGTTTTCAGCTGGGGTTTCCCTTTCCTCCTTGAGACAATGCTAGTCTGGTACCTTATGTTCTCTGAAAACCCAATATTTCTCCTTTCTCCCAAATGATGTGGTTAGGTGGAAAAGCAATTCTGATGGACTGAATCTCATAAGAAAGAAACATCATAAATAAAACTAATTCTCCTACTTTGTTATGAATGTTCCATAGATTTGTAAGAAAATCACTAGTCCTCTCTTAAAAATTATTTAACTATTTACTTATACTGTTCTGTGTCACACTTTGAAAATAGTCTTCATCTTCATAAATGTTAATGACTAAACTACGAGACTATCATCTCCAGATCAAAGTTGATCATCCTTATCATGTCAAATATTTTTGCCACTTTATCATTCCACCTTTGTATCGTGTTTACTCTCTCGCCCTTCATAATCTCCCTCATATTCACCATCCACCTCTCCCTCTTCTTATGGTTGCCTTTACTGTGGCCGCTGTCACCTTCGTCTCTTTTGTGTCTACGTGCATGACAGCGGGTCAGAGAGACATGCAGTTCATGACGCTGCTTGTGATTTGGCCCGTTATCTGTTTTGTACTGCTTATGTATATGACTGCTCTCTGTCGCGGCAAGGAGGAGAGAAAGAAAATCAAAATGGTTCTTAAAGGAGGGGAGAACTTAGGATATTGGTAAATTATATATCAACTGGGTATAAGATATAAGTCCTCTCCGATATAATATTTTAAAACAATATTTCATGAGTAATAAATGTACCTAGATATAAATGCTACTATTTACATCTATTATATACTCATGATAAATAAATGAATTATAATTTACCATTATTTTATTGGAATATCAAAATATGTATTTGTATACCTCCAAGTGCCAAGGTCAAGTAATTGCAGAGTATACCACGATCCCCTTGGGCGCCTTCGAGACCTGTTGTGGGATAGTTTGACTTTTCTACTTCATTTAAATTTGAAACAAAATTCTACGAACTTGCCCTAGAAGTACATACTCGTACTTTCAATCTCGCTTTGCTTCAACGTGTGTTTACATACATTAATTACTTAATAAACTGTGTTTGACACGAGAAAGTGTAATAGTGAAGACTTGAGTTCACATATAGTCCAGTCTGAAGTTCCAAAAAAAAAAATTGGTCCGTGTGCATTTTTCATGTCTTCCTTACGCGTAAGTCCCGTTTGTAGCCGCGGGCATAACGATGTGGAGTGTCCTAGCGTTGCGTCACCCGCCACAGCACGGCCACTACACGCGCATGCGTCGTGGCCCCCAACGTCTACCCACGCGCTTTCGAAGGAGGCAGGCGTGAACGCGAGATTTTACACGCGACCTCAAATGCGTGCCATTGTTACCCGCGTAGCCGTGCCAAGACATGTCACACCAAGCCACTGCGCACACCACGCCTCGACCTACGCTACAAGGACAGCGCTGAAGAAGTATCCTTGTGTACCATTCTACATACTCTCCTATACAATGTGTCTCAGAACTCCACCAAAAATGAAGAGATGGGAGAGCACATTAATAATAACAATAAATATAAATGAACACCTGTTTAGAAACTTCACCAGGATGAGATATAATGACACAAAAATAAAACAAAGCTTTTTACTTGGTTATTCGTGAAAGGGATACAGATGATTTTATTATTCGCTTTTATTTAACTTCACCTGTTAGCATGTATGGGTCGAATATTGCAACTGAATTTTTAACCAGTTCCCTCCAACCGATCGAGCTGAAATTTTACAGACTTGTGTGGTTTGCATGACAGTAGATGATTATGGTACCATTTCACAAAACAATGTCCCTAAGGGGTAGAAATGGGGGTATGAATATATTTATGTTCTCCTTATAAGGACTTACACTACTTTAATGTTTCGTCGCAGTGGCCCAATGGTAACGTCCTCGCCTTAAGAAGCATAGTACCCTGGTTCGAATACCGGTTCTGTCGGACGCCTGAAGACATTTCGTTGCAAAACCGAAAATAACTTGTTGTGAAGATATAAACAGGTAAACACGATGGATAATGTCCAAAATGATTGTAATAAAAATGATAATAAAACGTCAAGAATTTCATACGGAGAAGAACATCAGAGATACTCGTAACTCAGCAGAAAGATCAGTGTCAACATAAATGCTTAATATCAGTTAACTGACAGTATTAGAAATGCCAAAATCTCGTCAAAGCATGATTGACGTATACGTAAATTACTTTATTGTCCTCCGCGTGGTCATACGCAGTTTGCACTCCATTTTTTGACAATAAATGGATTATTATTTTACTTATTACCTATTCATGTATTTCTACTACCCATTAATGTGCGTTTTCTTATGTTTATTTCTTGTAGTTTTCCTTTGGTCATATACCACAACAATATTCAACCACTATTCAAGAACATCAAATATTCAAAATACTATAGTTCATTCATTCCCCTCTACAACAAAAGAAGCGCGCGTCTTGAAGTTAACTTTGTGATTGTGGCTCCTCTCATTACAGATTCCGCGTTACATGTTAATTTTCCTCACGAGAACCTCATACATATGGAAACAGATGTCTTAAATTGTGTGTTCCTTTAGTCAAGTTATCTTCACCTGTCCCTGCATACATTGCAATATTATATGTGTTACTCCTTAATTATATTCTTATTCACTAATTAAAAATGGTTGTAGGAATAAATATCTTACAAATCAGATGAAACCTGAGTTCCTAACATCTAATTTTTAACTGACAGTATTAGAAATGCCAACTACTCCATAATTAACTCAACACATTAGTACCTATTATATTACATAGTAAGAAATATGTGGAGGTTTTTAGAAACACGATTTTTAAATACACTTCGATTTTGTAGGATTATTTCTATGAACTATTAATATCTTTTGCTTTTATGACAGTGTTATTTAATTTGAAAATATGCTTGAGGAGCATGTTCCGTGGTAAATTACAGATTTGATATAAATTAGAGAAAAAGATGATTCACTCATTAAAAATGTCTCATCAATTTTTTATAAGAAATCCAACTCTTTTGAGAATGTGTTGGAATATTAGTTTTTACTATTAACGTCTTGTCATTGAGGTTCCATTTTTTAATCTATTTTGTTTTGCAAAGTTTCTATTTCTTTAACATTCCTTTCCCAACTATGAAATAATATTAATAATTTGATGTGTAATATTCTTGTATTCGTGCCAGACAATTAAAATATAAAAACAAACCCAAATTTAAGACTGCAAAATTACGATGCCACCAGTACTGAAAAAGAGCAAGACATTGGCGAGACTAGTCGGAGTCAGGCGTATATGAAACGTCGCCCAGAGCACTATACTACCCAACGAATGGTCAGCGTCACAGCGCTTGGGAGTTCTCCCAAACATCCCTTTCTCTTCTCCACCCCCTCTACCGTCCCCTCTACCAACTCGACGTGCCACCCAGCCCTCGTATCCGGCTGTCAAAAGAGAACGCATGCCTTTGACATCCTAATCAAAGAGTCCCAGTTTTTAAATTAAAGTAAAATTAAATTAAAAACAAAAACGGAATATTTTGTGGGGCTTGTTTTTTTAATAATTATTTTAGGCTTTGTACTGCTGCCGGACCGCTGCGTCCGTCGCTGTACGACTACCGCCTCCCTTGCCTCAGCAGTCACCCTTTCGCTGCTACATCATCCTCTTTTTTTGTTTCTTTCTTTTCAATTAGTTTTCATTACGTTCTTGTCATCTCGAGTTTTAGTTCACGCTCGTAGAGTCATTTTATAAATACATTTTAAAAAGTATAAATTACTTACATGCTTGCGGCTTCGTTGGTATGCGGAACTCGATGTTCGTTTGTGCTCAGTAGCCAACTTTATATGAGCGCGTTCTGGTGGCTTTCGCGTCAATTATGATCGTGTCAATGCTCGAGTAAATGAAGCATTCTGGATGCCTCAATCTGCTTGTTTACAATATTGAGGTTAATGCGGCTGGGCTTGACACTACGCCATTCAGAGGTTCAGGGGAACTGCTTTCAACATTTCTAGATATTTCCACGAATAACATCAGATGAGAGAGTAAGAGAATTTTATTCTGTTGTATGAGTACAAGTTACTCGGAGTGTCACAAAATCCAATCAACATTTGAGAGAAAATGTAAATGTTTGCTGTATATTAGTGCAATTAATATAAATTAATAGAATAATTAATAGAAAATAATATCTTTCGGATATTTGTCAATTAAATAGCAAAGAAAAAAGTATTTGTTTTGACATCAACACTGCAAAACTTGATGAGAAAATTATGTTTCAAAATTACACACAGAATTACATAGAAAATAAGTTTTATATGAGACTCAATGTGTGTTTAATGTTAATTTTCATGCATTATGATTTAAGAGTTTGGAATTATGGAATGATAAACCGAAACCGGACATAAAAAAATATGGATCTTAAATAAAAATACTGGAAAGATTAGTAAAGCTACTTATGAATTATGTGACTCTTAATTTCGAGCTAGGTACAACAATATATTCAGAATACTAAACGATTTAAAGCTCTATGAAGCTAATTTTCCAATTTTAAGTTAGTTAATACTAAATGATTGATGGAAAAAAACATTTTTTTAAAACTTAAATTATTTTTAAGAGAGTTTCTTGCGTTCGTAGAAATATTCAGAAGAAAACATGATTGATTTGTTTTCGTAAAAATGTGGTAATAATTTGTACTAAATCTGTGATGTAAAAGTCGTTTTGTGTTGTTACATTTGAAAGTGAAGATGTTTTAGGACATCCGTTATCTTCTAAATTCCGTTCGGCATCCGTTAAGACGCAACACGTGATTTTCCATCGCCTGCTCTTCGCGTGTTAGATATTGCCAAACGATTTTTTTTCAACCGTCGAAAGCAGTGAGAGGAAGCATTGTGCATCGGAACGCAAATTTGCCTACTCGTCTTCACCACCACCACTTCCCGCTCTTCCGCCAGCATCGTCACTGTCGCCGCCATATCTCCGCCACCTCTGCCGTCGTTACCGAGCAGAGATTCAGCTCTGTTCCCACCCTTTCGCGCATATTAGACATTCGCATTTCTCCACACCGCGCTATGCCTAATCAGCTGTGTACACAAGGACGAACCCTTCCATCCCTTCGTCTGCATGCCAACTTCTGCGCCCTTTGCAAAACCTCTCCCTCACTCCACTTATTTCTTTCTTTTCGCTCCACGTTAAGGGTCGTCCGACGTTGCATATTCAATAGAGCTAAAAAAGCAACTACCCACATTATTTAAATCCAAACATAAAAAAGGGGGACTGTGGAGAACCCTTCCGGGTGTGAGAGTGTCCCCGGGATGACCGGGATGCGTCCTTTCGCCTGTGGGAGCCGGGCGCCGCTGAGCGTCTTCCGTCAGCCCTTAACCCTTCCTGGTCCCTCGCCACCGCCACCGTCGCCCGTAGTCGCCACCGTCACCGCCACCAAGGTTTTTACCTATGAAAGAAACCCTGTTGCATATTCTAACGCGTCGATCTGTCTCCCGCTGCAGTCATGTATCATCCCGAATGTCGGAACAATGCCTCACCCTTTCTCCGACGACCCCATCTGCTACCTGCAAGGCGCGATCTACCTGTCCCGAAGACCTGTTGAATATATTTAACCCTCTCTCCGCGATACATATACATACATATCCATACGACTAGAGCAATGCCCACCGGAGGCTGTGTCATCATTCTTGTTCGATCCCAAGTCGAGGGTTAAGGGTGTGGGGATACCCCTTTCTCCTCGGGGGTTGCGACGAGTCCTTCGCCAGACTAACCATTTGAATATCTTTGAAACCCGGACTCAAATATGTAGATGTAGACGGCGGGATGATACAGACGGTTTTTTTTAAACGGTTGAACCTCTTGCCCTCCTTTGTACCGGAAGGGCCAGATAGACGGACGACCATGGGAAAAAATTGCGCGCGCTTTTTTTCTAGCAAGGGCTCGCATGGAAATGAAGGGACTGAAAAAAGTCGCATGTAAGGATGGTCGTAAAAAAGAATGCTTTTTGCATACCGATGGCTGGAGAAGGGTTGAAGAAGGGCAGATTTGTAGCGATACGGATGGGGCAGCATTGTAAGCCGAAAAAAAATCAACTGTTGCCCTATTGATCAGCTGTTTGGATATGCAAAATGTGAGGCGGAAATGTGGCTTCGGAGTGTTAAGAAAAGCTTTACAAACAGCTTCATTCCTTTTATTGCTCCGACGAGGAATTTTTCAGCAATCGACTCGTCACATACCTGAGGAGTTCGGTTGCAGATTTTTGTCATTGTATTTTGTTGCTCGCAGATTGAAGAATGAGATCGTTTTCGGCAGTAGAATGGCCATCCAACTATATGCGAGATGATGACAGCACAGTTAACGGACAAAATTATTCTGCAACAGAAAACGAATTGTGCAACACCTGGATGTAAAAAGAGAAACCTTTTTCATACGCGATCAAAAACCTGCACTAAATCATAAGTCATAAAAGACCGGCGAAATGCTAATTAATGTACCGCACAGCTAAAGCTATTTTTACACCGAATCTCAAATCGAACAGTGTTAGTTCAAAAATCAACGTAAAATACTCTTAAAAACGACAAATTCCTTGCTCTAATCTTCCCTAAATCTAAACTCCGCGGGAGCGATGAAAACAAAAGACAAAAACGAATTCATTAATATTTCATGATACGCACCCGAGCTGAGTACAGCATTCGCATGTTAAAGATTCGTTTCGTGCAAAGCAACTTCAATCGATAATTTGCAAATATGCAAACATCATTATTACTAAGTCAAGCGGACAGATATTTAAGTAAGCACTTTCCCAAGTCCCTTTTACTGATTAAGGACAAGGGCAGGAATGACGTGAGAAGGGTGTAAATTTTGACTTCCTAACGAAGCTGTGTATCCTTTAAAGATGCACTTGCCTTTGCAAAGCTACTGTTGAAGTAGTTTGGGTGATGGAAGGAGTAAAAGTGAAGGTACGAATCATCAAGTGCAAATAGAGATGAACGGCACTATTTTCACACAAAAACCTGACTCTTCATGTAATTAATGTCAGAAACAAAGTAAAATTTGAAAACACTAATTACGCATAGATTGTATGAATAGAGAAGGATTCTAAGTTAAAGCTTAAATGTACAAAGTGCAACACACAGTTTAACAAATTAGCATATTATACTACACAAATGATTTTTTTTTTTCAGTATAAAATAGTGTTATTTTTTATTGGAAATGTTCAACTACCCATACACGTCTCTAACTAGTGACAGGAAAGATTTTGCTCCACATCCAGGAACTTCAGTCGTTTTATCATTCTGTGTTAGCAAACATAAAACTTCAATTCCTCAATAGGGGTGTGATAATATACATTTACTTCTTGAACGTCCTGTTCGTGCTTGTAGATATTTCAGTTTTAATATATTTAGTTTCATTTGTATATATTATTTTATATAAAGATTTCAATGTTTAGATTTGTTTATTTCAATGTTCGGTATACGCATCTACATCATTAGATAGACCTTTATGAAACTTTGTGTGATGCGATCTAGATGCTACTTTGTGTGAATATAGGAAAAGTTTTCAAAAACTGTGTTTTGAACATTTTAGATACCGTGGTTGAAAAAAATTATCATAAACCGTAGATAATTATTTTTTCATTATATCAGCTAATTTCTTATAAATAAATTTTATGTTTATATTATATATTTGATAAATAAAGTTTATATTTTATGTGCTTCCCGATTATTCTTCAATTTATTCCACTGATATTCTATTTACTTCCTGAATTTTGTGAAACGGCAAGGAAGGAGGCCAATTTAAAATCCCGGGTCTCGCTGAGTAAGTGCCTCAAGTTACAGTAAGTACTTCAGCGTTGTACATTATTTCGCACATGTTAGGAATATCATAGTTACCCATAATTAAGCAGCAAACTTAAATAAAAGAGAAATATAACACAACAATGTTGAAAAACATTCCATTGTAATTTTGTCTGTATAATTTTGCGATGTATCCTTTCAAGATACACTTATCTTTAAAAAAACTACTGCTTAAATACTGGTTTTTGTGGTACAAAAATTCAAAAAATAGTAAAAATAATCAGGTGAAAGAGCAGAAAATCTGCTAAAATATAAAAGTTTTTCTATTGAAAAAATTAGAATGTGGGGGGTTAAAACAAAGATTATTCCTATCATCGTAGATTCCCTTGGTGTGCACTGTGTGAATTTAACGAATCATATAGATTCGTACAGACAAACAAAGAGAATAGAATGAAATACAATATCGCTTTTTTTCGTACAGCCCATATTAGAAGGAAAATGCGTCCAATCCTTTAGAGTGGAAAAAAGACCTGGGATTAGTAACTTCAACCTTCCACAATACCTTTAGAGATGTGAAATGAACACCACACAAATGAAATAATAACATTATTTTGAATACATGCAACATAAGAACAGCTGCTTGGAATATCATTTCCCCAGCTGACCAATGCATCAGAAACAAGTCTCAGAGAAAATTATTATTATTAGAAGAAGAAGAAAAAGGAAAAAGACAAACAAAAAGGAAAAGAATAAGAAGAAGAAAATTAGACTAGACTCAGATAAAATTTAGACTAGACTCAGGTCTGCTCTTGAGCATAAAATATTTTATAACATAAAAGAAAAAATAACTAAATGGTAATTAAATTGGATCTTACTTGCATTTAACGTTCTCTTAAAATTATTTTTGATATCCTAAACCCCTATACTACTGATCGATGCCAGTGATCACTGTTAACCGACTATCCTGCCTCTCCAGCAACCGTGGTGGTTGGCCGCTGGAACGCTGGCGATGTTGGCGGTGAGCACGCTGCACTTCATTAAGAAGCAAACACAAGCCGCGTCCTCTCCCCGTCCTTCGTCCTTTGCATCCCTTTCAACCCTTGAATCGCGTCGCGTAATTACGAGGCAGTGACGTCACCGCAGGCTGTCTGCCACGCGGGATGAGGTTGTGTCGCGGTTTTGTGTCTGTCAGGAGCGAATAGCCCCCGCACATCGTCCAATGGAGCAAATTGTGGCGTCGAAGGATGTGTGGCATTTTACGAGGGAAATAGTGAATAAGTTGTTCTGGAGAAAGTGGTATTGTGTGAAGAAAAGCGACGCTATGCAGAAGAAAGTGACTACGTCAGTGTTCACAGGGGTAGGCATTAAATAAAGGAATTGAGAGGGTTAAAAATTTGTGATAGTGATTTTTGATTAAACTTGTGATAGTGATTTTTACGAATGTAATTTGAGTGACTTTACCGTATTAAAGTGACAACGAAACTATTAACATTTGAGAGCAGTTATTTTCTTGAAATGGTCCGTGTAAATTATTTCTTTCCCGTGGACAAGATATTATTCTGAAAGGTACATATTATTTATTCATATATGTGTTCCTCTTTCTGAAATATATATTGCTTGCGTTGAAAATATTGGATGCAATGAAAATTTAAACGATTTAAATTTATAGCAAAACAATAATCTTTATTCGAAAGGAACAAGAAAATATGTTTCATATTTTGAACAAATAGTTTCATACATTTTTATTCATCTATTGATAAAACATTGAACAAATTCTAAAATACGATACATGAAAAATACATTCTAAAACCATTTAAGTCAATTAGCAAAAGACGAAAAAATGTTATCGTTGTACTCTTTTTTTCTGGAGGATCAAATTGAGGAATTGAATAGATATCCAAATATGTAATAAATGAAGTAAATAAATTTATTTTTCATAAAAGCAGTTACAAATTGCGAGTGACTACATAGAGAAAAAAATACTAATTTACTTTTCGAAAACAAGCGAGAGCTCATCTTATTAATTACGATCAAAGACCCTAAGGCAATGACGGATTTATTATTTTGGACTGTAAGGCAAAATCATAGCATGTACACCCCTAAAATAAAAATAGTTAGCTACTTTTAATATATACTTGTAATATAATACATTTTGTTAAGACAAATTATAATTCCATATAAAAGATCAATCATTTCATGTTTTTTGTATTGTTCTTGAGTTTCATCATACAGCGTTCTGAGTGAATTGTTGGATTCCCAAGAAAGTAAGGAATATTTAAATGAGGTAGTATTTATCAGTTTATAATTTTATTCAATGTGGAATTTGAAATTGGCGATTTTAAATTTTATATATTTGTTTGTATAATCTACGAAGTTTCTCTGTTTTCCTAGTTTGAGCTCTCGCTGATCACTGAGCGTCACAGCGTTGTCCTTGAGACCAGTCAACCTCTTTCGTTATACATTTATTGCCATTTCAAATATCTCCAGTATCGTACACCTACAAATTATTAAAAAAATGGAGAAAAATTTATTTAATTTAATGTACTTCTTTCACCGATATCCAGTAACATTTTTGTTATCTTTTACTTGTTCAGGTTCATAATAAATGAGAATTGACATATTTGATATGTTTGATGCAATTGTAGACACAAAATACGTGTATACTTGTACATTAAAAATTAATACATAATTGAGGACATAATCTGCTAGAAAAATATTTATACTGTTTCATAATTTTTAATTTTGAATCCAGCATTAGTTGCCAAAACTATGACATTCTATTAATTTCGTTACCATGGAATCCCAGAGTAAATTTCGTTATTTTCAAACATTTCCTTCTTAGAAGCCGTATATACTAAACTGAACTAACAATTCGCAACTTCTTGATCATTGTCTGAAATGCTAACCAATAAAATATTTCCACGAATAAACATTTATACTTGTTTATTTACATTATATGCAATGTAGAAATTACCAAATAAAAATAAAATAACCAAATACACTTCTTTAAAAATTAGTAATTTCGAGAAGCCATTGGTATCGTAAGATGTTTATATACTTGGATTATACTCATTATAATGTATAAACGATGCAAGGTACTTTCATGTGGTTTAATATTGGATTGACTAATACACTCGAAGTACAAAAAGAAATTTAACCATTTAGCTCTTTACTAACATGTCTGCGGAGTCACTATTGCATGTACACTCGGCTCACGTTAAAAATAGGAAATAACACTGAGTTTACCGCATGATATTAGAATTGGATTGCTAATAATGTCACGTTATTGTCAATGCCTGAAAGGTAGCCAAGCTTGGATCCTCACTGGGGCAAAGAGAATGTGGGAATGATACCCACTAGTCTGCCCGCAGGAGTGAGGTCCCAAACCCGAATGAGAGAAGAAAGTCGATTAAATAAAATAATAAATAAAGGAATAAGTATCAGTTATACATTATTTCATGTAAAGTAAGTAGAAGTCGAAATTGACAATATGATTTTCCCCACTTGATACAGAAGTCTTTTGTATTTTAATAATGTACAACAAATTTTGAAAAAAATAGTTAAAGATTTCTAGGTTTAAAATAAAACATCTGTTTTACAAAATGGGAATCTAATCCCGCGTGCTGGACTCTGCTACTGATACATAATCCTCAATAAACTTTTATTTGGAAAAGAAAATTCTGCGAATTATTTTATCTTAATACCGAAGAGAAAAGAAAAATCATGAACTGGAAGACTACGAGGACTGTTTTAAATTATTCTTGTAAACCCATTTGTGATTATGATACAGATTTCCATATTTAAATCTTTCGTCATAAATATATGAGATCATGGTTAAATACAGAGTGAGTATTGCTTTCTGAGAGATTTCGTTTCCTGAACTCATCCCACATTTCCCTTCGTTGGCATAAACACATTCGTCCCCTCGTGGTCCAGCGACGTCCAGCCAGTGGATGGCTAAGCAGCTCATCCACCTCCTGCCCTCCCGCCCTTCTGTGGCTCAAGGGTCGTTGCTGAAGGGCCAAAGAGGCTTCGGGACGCGCCCTTTCTTCCCGCCCCGGGCGACCAGGTGGCTGCGCGAGGCGCGAGGGGAACCTTTGGCCCCCAGAAGAAGAAGAAGACAGGCGGGTGAGATGCCGCAGCATGGCCCTTAGAGACTGAGCCCTGCCACGTCTTACGTAAAGGTCGACACGAGAGTAGCATGTGGACCAAGGGGTGACTAAAGTGGTCGTACTAGAGCTCTGAAAT
Organism: Laupala kohalensis; assembly: GCA_002313205.1. Classification (NCBI taxonomy): domain Eukaryota; kingdom Metazoa; phylum Arthropoda; class Insecta; order Orthoptera; family Trigonidiidae; genus Laupala; species Laupala kohalensis. The sequence continues at coordinate 2,937,168 of NNCF01126407.1, read as the reverse complement.
TTCGGGGATGGGATTCTCCAATTTTGTCACACATCAAGATGGATTTGCTAATTTATATATTAATTGCTTTGATATTGCAGTACATATTAATTGATTATACACAAAACAATTATATTGAAAATGTGCGTGATGACGGAATGGAAATAATATTTGATATCTTCCCGTAAGTTATCAAAGACATACTACCGAAATTAATGCAACCCTATCAAAGGGGTGGTTATTTAAATAGCTCATAAATAATAAAACTTTATTCTTGAAGCTCTTTTCAAGTTATGTCTACTGAAGTGAGACGAAATTTTACTGTATCAGAGAACAAAATATAAAAATGTTTCTTAATACTCAGGTAAAAGTACCAATAAGCTATATTTTTCACCCGAGAAATACATGTATAAGAATACGTAAGCACGCATTTACAAACATTTTTTCGTTCTACAAGTACTCATAAGTAGATCTGAAGTATATTTTGAGAAAATTACTGTTCATTTAGAAACTTCTTATTTGCCGTGAAATTATGTTGGAAACCATAAATAAATAAAGTCACTCAAAAGCTGTGGTCGGCGTCAAAATCTTTCTTTTGTAGAGCTTCTCATCATTTTCTCCTATTCTCCTTTCTATGTTGCCCAAAATCCATGGACTCCCCTGGAAAATCGACCCCGCGATTTGCAGAGATTTTTGCGATCAGTGAACCACGGAAGAGCAGAGGGCAGTAGTCAGCTCGGCGCTCCTGTTCGACTTCTATGTCAGGAAAGGAGGGCAAGAAGAAAGAGGGTTTCGCGACCATTGTGCTCTCGCATACCTGATGTTGAAGGCTAGTTTTGTAGCATCTCCAGCAAAAGTTCATGTTTACTCTGATAAAAGGTGATGACATTTCATTGTGTTAAAGTTCGTTTTATGATCACCTGTGAGGTATATTTGCTCAATCTAGTAAACGTAAACTGACGTGTATTATAGGAGTAAATAAGTAGGAGTAGTATTATAAGTAGGAGTAAATTATACTAAAATACATAGAAACAAAAAACTCTTTTAATTATAACTATAATAAAAGTAATATAAATAGTAATACAATTTAATAATAAATATAAGAAATACAAATGGGTGACTATCACAACACCGTACCGTAACTTAAGAATTATACATCATGATGATTTGCTCAATTATTTTCATGGTAATTATTTTTCAAACAACAAAGTTTAAAAAAAACTATTAATAGTTTTGAAAGTATCTGTGTGATTTTGAAAATCATATAAAGCGTCAAAATTTAATTAAAAAATGAACGTAAACGGAAAGTTCCCATAGAAGTAACAAACATTTTTATACGTCAACTAATCAATCCCATATTCCAAAAGACGTATACAAGGTATTTCTTTTGACTCGAATAAAATGTTATCATATGCAGAATGTTTACAAATGTATATGTGTAAATTAACAAAAAGTATTTCATATCTTTCTACAAACCTAAATGGTTAAGGAAATGGAATGGCTGATGAAGTGCAATAAAGTAAGTAAAGCAGAGTTAATATGCCAGACGTAACACACCGTAACAAAAATTTGTCACCAGACTCACTATAATTAACTAAAAGAAAATACATACCCAAGAATCTCATAGAAGATATGCATTACATAGAAGCAAAATCACTTCGGTTGCTCCTACGTCAGTTGTAGACAAACGACGAACGTCTGTGAAGAACAATTGACTGACAGGCTATCAGACAGCCCTATCTTGAAAATACTGGTACATAAGATATTATTCTTATCAGGTTCTGCCGTCAAGAGAATGAACGTGATTGGCACTGGATGCCGGATGTTCCCTGGTGGTCGCGCTTCAACCTTCGATGTATCAAGAGAAAATGAGTGCAGTAGCGATCCGGCACTGAACGAGTCTACGCCTGCAGGAGCTACCGAGATTGACTGACTCTCGGGGTGCCGGTGAGTAATTATCATCGAGCCACGCGAAGTACAAATAGACCTGTCCGTGATAGTGACAGCGACGTCACGCAATAATGCGGACCACCATCAAGGGAAGTTTTTACTCTATGGCTTATTACCATACCCCCCACCTGCATCACATATCTTCCGCTCTAACTCGACTCTAGTACCTGTGGATTCATTTGCAATCATTGACATTCGTATTAGCGGTTGAAGGGTATGGGAAGGAGATTGTTGGTAAACATCCGCCTTTCTTATTTGGCAACAACCAAACAAAATATACTAGTAATAAATTTATTCACGTTTCACTGTGATAAAGAGTTACGATACTAAGCGATGGTTTTGGGGACATTATCATTCACAACACTTTCATATTTCTTTAAAACTACATATTATTATTTTCTTTTGTATTAAGGTTAGTTTTTAAGTCATTTTAGTTCCGGAATTACCATTATAGTGTCTTGTTTTCGTCAAACTGCAAGAAAAACAAGTCAATGAATTCACGTATATTTACCAAGTTACTAGCAAAGTGGAAAAATGATACGCATGACCAAGTAACTAATTTTTCAGAGAAAACTTCTCCAGGTGCAGTTTGAGGAAGTTTCATTGGCCTCTTTCTAGTAGTTGGTCGTTACGAAGGCCGGCTACCGCTCGGTAGTGCCGCGTGGTGCACACCGCCACGCCGTCAAAAGCGCGCCGTGCCGCACGTCCTCGTTTGGCGGCCACATCGACGCGATCGTTCCAGTAGCCGCCTCTATCAGGAGATCTGGCGGCGACTAAAGCCGACCTTTCACCTGCGATACCATCTAACGCGTTGGCCGAGAAACGCCGGCAGCCGCGGTGGGCAGTGGAGAGGCTGAAAAAATGGAGGTGGTAGTGGTGGTGGCGATACTATTGATGAGAAGAGGTGGGGAGTAAAATGTAACGAAGCAAGATATAAATGAAGAGAACCAAAGATTGATTGAACAAGTTTTCTGAATGAGTGTGAGGGTAGATTTGATAAAGATACTTAGAAGGAGAGTACTATCGAAAAAAAGTGACCGTCTGACCACCTGGGGACGGAAAACAATGCGAGGTAGTGGAAATGATACATATGTAGGAGGCCAGAGATTCAATGATGAAGAAAGTGGTAGAAAGTAAGAACTTCCACGTATATACGGACAAATGTGTAAATGTAGGAATAGGTTCTAAGAGGAGAAATCGAATGGGACTCCAATCTCAGTTCCAGCGTAGTTTCAGAGAAATATAGCTCCCTCACATAAGATTTAAAAGATACTAACCGGAATAGTGAAATTGACAATACCACCAGGATCGGGATGAAAGCGGGAAAATGGCCAAATAAATTCTCATCTTGATGCATCCTTAACAAAAAGAGTCTTTAAGCCAATTTATTTCAAAATCTGTGTGAAGTTGAATAATATAGGCCATGCTTGCTGTGTGGCAGAAGCTGACTTGCTTTACGAATGGAGATCAAATTACGTTGAGATAGTAGCTCCATAAGTGTCTTGAAGTTCAGAAAATTTCGCAGACCGACTCAGCCTCCTGTGCAAAGACTACCACATCTTTCTCAGAAAAGCATGACCAGAAATGCCGCTAATCACACGAAAGATGTTGACCATTTTGTTCGTTTTGTTTCGTGCAAATACGGTAAAGAAGTTGCTTGGAGTGGAATCGTTATACAATCTCGCCCTGAGTCTTTAAGCCAATCGTTTCCATTCGTGCGCTTGCTTGTACTGCAGTAGCTTTATCGCCGATGTTGCAAGCGATGCATATCGCAAGTTGTCCGAGTTAAGCGATGATATAATTAAAACGCGATCGTGGTCTTCGTTCCCTGTGAACACCGGGAGTCTCGTCTACCCCTTCCCTCACACACAATACTTTCCTAAGTTGCTTAGACACCAACTGAACCACCGACAGCCATAGCGTAGTGGTAGCACACTGAACGGGAGAATGTGAGTTCGATTCCTCACTCGGCTGCACTGGGTGAAAATTACACATAGGGATATCCATACCCGCTCATTAGATCTCTTCACATTGAGTTCACAAGCAACAGCCAATTCTCCCCCTCCCCTTCACCCTTAAAACCAGCATGATCAGGTAGAAAAGCAGGACTCATGGCCTGAATCTCACTATAAAAGATGACATCACAAACATTTATTAAAAACAAAAGCTAAGAAGATCGAGAGACGGAAAATATTCACGTAACATGAAGTAAAGAACTCTATCAAAATAAAGTTTTTCGTATATCTACAGTTCAATTTATATAAAACTCCATTCTAATTCTCCAAGAAAAATATGTAAGATTAAAATTAATCAAATACATTTTAAAAAAATCAGTGGTGGATTAATTGAGTAAACTAACCACGTCCACGGTGTGTCTGTGTTGTAGTATTGAATTAAAGTCAACTAGAGCCGTGGGACTACTGTAATTATATTTCATAGTTACTCTGTGGGAACAGCGACAACTTATTTATTTAATGCCTTTTGGCGAGGTTCAGGTCATGAGGCCTGCTTTTCCACCTAACAGTTGGACTTGGATAAGGGGTTTAGGAAGGAGAGATGTTGAATTACCGGGGAGATTATGGGACCGAACCGATCTGGAGTTGGTGAGAGAAATCCCAGCTGAAAATCTCACCTAGTTCGGCCGAGTAGGGTTTGAACCCACGCTCTACCGCCCAGCGGGATCGTGGAAGTGAAGACGCTACCTCTGTCGGTCGAGTAGACTTAGAGGCGGAGAAGGATGTCGCTAGGGTGGTAGTAGTAGTTGTTCAATACGAAGATACTGGAAGAGAGTGCGGGGCGTATGATGATCATCTCGGGGAGCGAGGAATGAATTCCCTAATTAAGCGAGATACTGGCTTTACGCTGGATTAGGACTACTGCGTTAATTATACGGCAGGAATAAGCAAAGAAGCAACGGGGGCGTGTTAAGAGACGAGCGACGTGGAAGAAACAACGAAAACCCGCCTTGTAGAAGCTACCACCTCCATCGCCAGCGATCGTCTTTCCGCCATTATCTCTTCCACCGCCGCCCCCATCTACACTGAGAGCGCCGGAGTAGACGTCGCCCAGGCGCTCGACTCTTCAAACGTCGTTGAATTAGCGCCTCCGATCCCGATTCCAGGACGTGAATTACATCATCAGTTTCCGAAACCCTTAATTTACTACGTTGCTTCATCTATTTTGTTTCCTCAATTCGGTGTCGAAAGTTTTTTTGAAGTATATACTTATACCTGTGCACTGTCATTTTGCACAAAATTAAACATTTATTTATCCCATTCCGGCAATGCTGTAACCTTATAATTTTTTTCAACACTTTTCTTTTCTTTAGAATATAATCATTCTCTGATCCATATTACATTCCTAGCTGAATGGAAAGAGAGTAATAAGTGTATAAATGATGCTCATGGATGCCTATATATGAGATACAAATTTATTAATGTATATTTACCTACGTGATTGCATAAGTACTATCAATTTATGTCTTTTCAATAGACAAGCAGTATATTAAGCAGTGCACTTTGAATTAAAATATTAAGTCTCAAAGATGATGAACATTTTCCCAATAACCATCCCTCCATGACATAAAGCTAAACCCTCCCTCAACTTATCGCCCCTCCCAGTCGAAAGCCACACTAAGCCTTCCCATTGTTTATTTCTTTTGAAGTTTACCCCTCTTGAAGCTTCTTGCGAGCTCACTTTCATCCGGATAAATTTAACTCGAAAAACGTCTTAATTAAAGTGTACTCGTATTCCGGTTCGGAGCACGAGTTTTACGCCGCGCCGCGCTGGGCCGGTTGGCGGCAGCGAGGAGCGCGATCACGGTTCGGGGTCCTGTGATTCCGAGTTCGTCGGAGGATGTAATGAGCGTCACGATGGAGCAGCGTCGCGACGCGAAGCTGGCGGCATCAGCAGCGTCGCCATGGAAAGAAGCTTTCACAAACTCTGCCGGAGCTTAGCGGCCGCCCGCTCGCTGGGGGGAAATGGAGCAAGACTTGCGAGAGTTGGAATCCAGTAAAAGGTTTCTGGTAAGGAATCTCTTGTAATCTGGTGTGCTGGTGTATTATGAATCAAGGGTGTACGGCAAGTGTTTAAGGGAGTTTTCGGAGTATCTGTCAGGAGAGTAAGTTTGATATACTTATGAATTTGCAGGAAGTAAATTTCTTTTCCTGCATCACTATCAAATGTATAAGAAAATATGATGAGACGTTTTATCATACGTACTAATTTTCTCACCAAAATGAAAATTCATATTATATTTTTCTTTAGACCCTTAACTTACATTCATGCTTACATCTGTATTTGCTTTTCTGGAAACTTTATCTTTCAGAGTTTCTTCTGCATTTTTATACGCTTGTCAGTACTTTTATTTTACATTTTACTAAAATTATACTTAGGAAACACAGCATTTGTAGATTCTCAAGACAGTGGACAGATTGCCTGAAATATTTCTAGCAAAGTATGAAAATTGCAAATAATTTCAGCTCGGCGATTCGTGTACTGCCAATAGAAATCTGAAGGTAAATCGATATCATTATGAAACGATTATGATGTAACTCCTATAATAACCTATTCAATATTTGCTTGATTGTCATAAATTCAAGTTTCAGAAAAACTAAAAGGGATATTGCACTCGGAAAAAATAAAATATCGTGATATATTGTGCAGAAGTGATAATTAAATGAGTTAATTGACTTTGAGACAGAAAACACATTTACGAATTTGAGAAACTATACGCAAAAGAAAATTATCAATTTTGACAAAAAACCAATTTTCTTCTCTCTTCTGGAAGATAATTTATAGAATTTTTTTAAAAAGTCAAAGTGATATAATGTTCAATTTAGGTTAGGTATTTCGAAAACTCGAGGAATACTCTGCGATCCTCTGTTCTAGTCAGAATCGATCAATGTCGCCATCGTCGACATACGGTTACGCTCGTCACGTCTCATTTATTCGGTTCAACCGGTGTCATATTTTCTGTCTTGTCAGTCTAAATCAAGTATCTCTCCATTCATCCCTCCTGCAACGTTACGTTACTATCTTCCTTTCTGAATACCCGTGCGCCACTATAACGCGCAGCTTGTCTAAAATTATTTCTACAATTTTAGATAAAAACTGCTCCATTAGAATATATAATCGAATTTATGAAAGTAAATCGTTTGCGAGGGAAAACATCGAATAATATTATATTTATTTCCTAATAATAAATAATGATGTTTTCTAAGTACATCGTTATATTCAATGTTCTTCACATAGCCTATATATAAAAAAAAATAACCAGGATCTTATGCGTTTAGCCAGCATTTAGAATATCGTACTTGCGAAGTAGCTCCTCAGAGCTTCGTTTTCTATTCAAAAGGAAAACATTAAAATATTATATTAAAAAAATTCAATATTACGATCCAACATTCAGCTAATATAGGACAAAATATCGATATGTTTAACATAAAATGTGTCTTGTGTGTTATTTGAAGCCTGTAAACGTAGATCTTATAGCAGTCCACACATTATGATTTTCACTATTCAAATATTCTTTTGTGTCACTAACCTATAGTATAACTTGACTGCAATATAAAATATAATATGAATGCAATTATGCAAAAAAAATTATTAGCTACATCATTTGTAAATCAATTACACTGTGCCTCGTTTTAATAACTATTTCCTATTTCACTTTCAGAATTCATTCGAAGTAATTAGGTTTTTCTATCAACGTATCGTTAGTACAAAATTATATTAATTATTACTCATAAGGTTACTTCACGGTAACAACATTTTTTCATAAACAATAAACATGGAACTATTATTTCATAAATTTTTCCATTTCTTTCAAAAGTGATTACAGTGATTAATTTTAATCTTTCACAGTTGATCAATTACTGAACACGCTAATAATTATTGAAATCCTATATTTGTTATTTTCATCAGAAACTAATTGCGTATTCTTTTAAAAAAGTTGAGAAAAAAAAAAGAATTTGTAATTTTTCAATCCTTATTCTTATGTGTAGATTGTTTAACAATGAAAGTTGTGTAAAATGAACCACTGTTTTCTTTGCAATTAGCAGTTTCATTTTAGTTTCATTTTAGTTTCATATTAAATGTATAGTGATTTTTTCGTAAATATTTACAAATATTTGAGAGGGAAATATAATTTATCAACTGCATGCATGCTCTCAAAGCAACCAGGGTCTCACTGACCCGCCGGCCCATCGACTCGCGGACCGGAGTCCTTCTCCGGATAAATGCGCTCACGGAGGAGGATAAGGGCTCTGTTTCCCAAAAAATAATAATTAAAAATTCGAAAAAGAAATATAAATCTCAAAAAAGCGCAAGACGAAAGCGCTACTAAGAAAGAGCGGTGGTGTGTAGAAAAGAAGTTTGAATGTGCAGTTGCAAGAAATATAATTTCAAAACAATATCAAACTGTTTTATCAAAATATAGTATTGAGAATTACAGCAACAATGGTGTAATGTTTAATGTATCAATGTTCGGGCAGTGATTTTAAATCTATGATGTATCTTCTACTGACACACCCTCAAAATTAATTAAAAATTAACTCTTCATAAGTATGACATTTTTTTCTATTTTCTTAAATGGAGATCAAATCTTCTCCCTCCCCCTAGATGCATTGGTGATCTTAAGTTTGTGCCCTAACGATTTAAGACCTGCGAACTTTTAGACTCCCAGTCTGACGTTGCACCCAATCAAACACAAACATTAATATTAATACGTCTGAATTAAAACTAAATTTGGAAGAAATTGGATTTAAAGGTTAGTGTTTAAAATATGATTACAAATTACTATTGTTTTGTCTAAACCTACTATCATACGAAAACATTTCCAAGAGCCGTTCTTATATTTTTACGACATGAAACCTAATTATCTCCTCTAAGAAAAATCTAATTTCTCTTTAAGAATAGCAATTATATGGTACCAGTTTCTCGAATTTTCATAGGAAATATTCTGCACCACGGAGAGGACAAGATGTTATGTTTAAGAAATATGCACTGAATTATTTGTTTATGGCTCAAGAGACGTATAGGCAAATTAAACTTATATTAAGAAGACCACTATTAATAAAACGTCTTCACACAAAAGGAACAAATTTGAGCACGCCGAACAAACATGAATGATTCGAGGAGTAGCGGCGCAGCTTGTGGTTGTAGGCAGAATAGGACTGGGTGGGGCAGAAGTGGAAGGCCTGTTGAAATACCTCAGATGATGAAGCAAAAACAAAACAAAAACAGGAGAGGCGCGTGGCAACAATTTTTTCCGCGTGACTCTTCAGTAAAGCACTGAGAGAAGTGTCATACGAACTCCAAAACAGAGGAGCACGTGAAGGTAAAAAAGTAATTAATATAATGATAACAATCGTAAAAAACGGTCTATTTTTTTCATATCAATCAAATAAGAATTTCTGACTGTTCCTTAGTTTCTCTCTTCCGTGTAGTTTTAATCAAATTTGAGATGTGATAAAATGCAGTATTTTATCACAGTATTTAAATGATCTGGTGTACGTCATATTTCGTTACCTTGATTTTTTAATATGTCTATTAAAAAAACGCAAAGTCAAACTGGACATTGATGATATGGATATAGACACACGAAGACAGAACTATATCACAACATTTTTGGAATACCCCGTCTTCTTTCCCCAGTAATATATTCTTCCCTACCACTCCCCCCTCGTAAAAAAATGTTCTTGTTTCGTAGCGTCTTATTTATGTGATAGATATATCTTATTACTACTTAAGTTCTGTCTGTAAAGCAGTATAAAGGAAATCTATTCTAATACTTCAATTGTTATTAAAATGTATAGGTCCTTGAACAAAAAATTTCTTTACAAAAATTTGTGTCCGATATATTAAAACAAGACTATTAGGTAAAAAAACTAATTAACGCGCAGCAAATCATCTTAGGCATCTTTTTCAAAAACTCTTTCTCATTCACCTGTTATAACCATTATTCACAAGCAAACAACGGAAGCATCGACAAATATACGCAAGATAATACATATTCCTGTTATGTTTTTACTTAAAAAGGTAGCGTTCCTTATAAAGCAATTTTTAAGAGAGAATTCATACAACACAATTATTTACATCATACAAGAATTCAATACAGCACCTAAAAACCATTAGATGAAGAAAAATTGATATTCCAAGTTTATTTTCAATTCAAATGCGACAAATATATCGTATCAATAAAACACTTAATTCAAATTCAACGCTTATGTCAACATGTCATTGAACAAATTGCAGCATCTACCTGACAGGACAGTACGACTGTTGGAAAACGCTATGATTGGTAGCGTTGGTTCAGTCCATTAGCGTCGCCATATAATGACTCTCGACCGACCAAGTGAATTAAAGATGCGACTCAGCGTTGGAATGGTAGAGAAAATGGCTTCATGATTGGGGAAGTTACTCGTTTCGCGTGTGACCAGAGTAAGAAATCTTTGACGGCCCTAAGAATTGCAAACGTCGGCCGAGATTCGAACTGAATACCAGTGCAACTGTAGCACGTGCAAGGGACTTCAGGGTAGAAGGAGTTCTTTGGGACAGGTTTTGTTGTGACGTCGTGTGTTTTGTTTGTTTTGTGAAGTGGGGGCTGCTTACAATAGGCAAAAATCGGAGGAATGTCGTGTTTGGGTCCAAAACTTGGGTTCGATGCAGCAGAAACCATTTGAGTTTTTTTACATTGCGAAACATCGTGCTTCGAAGTAAAAGACAATAACAAAGAATAGGTTTGTTCATGTGGGAAACAGAAATAGTACGAATGCGTCTTACAACATCTCTCTCATCATTAGTAAACTTACCAATCGTTTGGCAATCATGTCGGCAATAATATTTGGTCAAGGGAAAAATCATGATACTGTCTTTCGGAGTTCTTAAACTCGATACTTCCTCACGGTCGTAAAGTAATATTTGGGATTAAAAATTTTGGGTACCATTAAACTCGACACTTTGTACCTGCCGTAATGGCTTGCCACCCCACCGCCCACTCTCATGCTAACCGACCTACCTGCCACCAATGGATTTGGTGAGTCACTTACTGGAGAGAAATTTAAAGTGCTATTAATTGAGTTTTTTATTTGTGTTCCTATTATCTTATAATATTTTAATTCCACTCATAATTCCAATAAAAATGAACCCAAACACGACGTATTTATGACATTCCTGGGTTTTAAGCTTTTGTTTTTACTCATGTATGTAGTATATGGAAAATATTGAAATCGTGGAAAACATTAGGTCGCGAAATTTTGACGGAAATATCCGTTTTGGAAGTCCCTGATTCCGAGAAAAAGGTTCGTAATTTCCGTTTGTAATTTTCTCAACACTTTTATAAAACATGGTAGGAATATAATATATTTTGTTTATCGTTCAACAGTAAATGCATCAGTTCTTGATAGTGCACCAGTACTCGGGCTTTAAAACCACATAATTAAGCTTCGGAATACTCTTTTGTTCCGGTTTTATTTTTGACACAATATTTAATTCTTTCTAAGTCAAGGAAAGTGTGTTTTATACAGTTTGTGAGAAGAATAAAGAAATAAGACAGATCTTTGAAACAGCACGTTTGGTCATTCGCATGAATGTCAGAAGTGAAGCATAGATGTAACTTCAATTTTTTTCTCGTGAATTTGCACCATATATGTGAATTTAAATTCTGCTACATGAATCGCAGCAGAATTTTGGTTGTTATGAGCGCGTGTTCAGTACAAGAGCAAAATGCCTGTTTCCATATGTTTTCTTAGAGAAATATATAATATATATTTCATATAATATAATTCATATAATTATATTATAAAAACATAAAATTATGAAACACAAAAGAAATTGTTTCAAAAATTTCTACGCCACTTATACTTGGAAGATTTGAATTATAGTATTCTCAAGCAGTTTTATAAGTAATAGATTTAAGTTTCCAAATTCAGTCACTGTAGGTTTTTAAAAGAGAAAGTATCGTAGTGTGTTTCAATCATTTTGTATAAAATATATAAGAGGTATCTCTAATAGTATAAAAATTCATTCATGTTGAAAGAAACAATTGTTAAGAGTAAATAACATTATCACCACTTTGAGGTCCATCCATCATGACTACTGGCTCATTCATTTTCGAGACGGTCGACAACTGATGTAAAAAATGAGTTTTACAAAATTAATTGTTTTAGTTGCCGCTCGATAATATTAATTTTTAAAAAATAACAGGGAAGTAAGGAGGAGAGAAAACGAAACTGCAGGCTCTGTGGTTCTAATACGGTCCGAGATTCTGTTCTTTAACTGTTGTAAATTTCCAGAAATGTAAAAAATAACTTAGCTTATTATTAAAAAACAATAATTTGCTCCAAAGTTAAAATTCATGAAAAGTGAAAAATGTTGAAAATTTGCTGTTTTCCTTTTGTCAATTTTTGGTACTTTCGGAAGTCGGTCCAGGTTGAAAATTTGGGTTCATCATTAGCATTTGACCATATACAACGTATAAAAAAATCAGAACTACCCTATTTGATGTAAGGAAAAATGTACGTATTAACTATTACATAGATGTACACTAAACGTCCACGTGCAGGAGAGGATAAACAGATTGTCAGAAAAAGCGTCAGAACTGCTTATATCCTGGAAAACACATTTTGTAAATGTATTTCATTTTTGTAAAGGGACATTTTCTCTAAAATTTTTGAATTCTAAAGTTATAAGCAAAAAACCGAACAAAAAAAAGTTTTTTGTTGTTTTTGCCAATTATATCGTGTTCCTGAGCCTATTCCGTTCGTCAGGATACAAAACGAAACAGAACATAATTTGTTGGAAATGTACATTACTTCGTTACATAAAGTTTTGTTCTAAAAAATTGTTCTCATGTTACATGCGAAAAATGAAAAAAATACTGACAGTGAAAAACTTTATTGATTAGATTCTTTCCGTCACCTAATGACATGAACCAGTAGCAAAATGTGCATTTTATACCAGTAAGGTTGTGTTTGGTATAATTTTTCATCATTTTTAGAATAGATTTCAATTATTCTGGAACAAGAACACAATTTTTATAAATAAATAAAAATTATTGACAAAGTCAACTCTATGACTCATTACTGAATAGCTGCCCACCGGTCCCAGTGACTGAGGATACACGCGGCGGGCATAGGTAAACCCGCGTGTTCCTAATCCTTAAGGAGGTGTCGAGTTTAATTATCATTTTACCTGAGGATCTGTCAAGTTTAAGTGCGCCTCTATCTTTAGTGTTACTAGAAATGTAATATTTTTAAAATTTGGAAATGAAGAAACATTTTTACTATTGTATAAGTGTTATTAGCAGAGGACATTTAATACACAAGTTATTCATATATTGTATACAAAGAAGCTTACTTGTTACTAATACACAAAATGTTAAAACTAGTGAATAAAATGTTGTAACCTCTTAATGTAGATCAAGTATTTTTTCATTAACTGTTATTTAGAGTTCATCCAAACAACATTTTGGGTTTCATTATATCAATCCTATAAAACAATTTTATTACTCAACTATTTCACATTTTTTATTCTTGAGAGATTAATTAGATTTTTCGGTATAAAGTGGCGTTAAATGAGTAAAATGGGTAACCCTCTTCAATATATCGAGCGTGAATAGTTCGCATTCGTTTTCAAGATAATTACTGACTCTCATGATAAATATGATTTATTTTTGCTTTTAGCGAACTGATTAGCTCAGCTCAATTTCTTTTAGTCAGGGTCAAACATATGAACTAAACACCTAATCAACTACACAATTGGAAGAATCAATGACAGTTGTTATATAAGAAATGTATATAAGAAAGTAAACGAAATGCAGAGCACAAGACTACAGAGTGCAGTAATAGAATCTGTGGCATGTACAGCTGGGGAATAATTCCTTTGTAGACCTACAAATACAATACTCGTGTATAGAATAGTAGAAATGGATTGATAAAAAGGTGTTCTGGTGAAAGATATTTATGGCAAGGTTTTTTTCGTTTTTGTAAAATGATTCAATCCAGACTGATTGCGCTCTCAAACACTATTTGACGTTGAATCTCAATTTTTGTTTCGTAAATGAGTAGAGACCATTACAGCGATTTCCTGCTCAAGAGGAAATTAAGCTGATTTAACGTTGCCTATCCAGTTCAAAGAAATGATTATTAATTTATCAGAGTATATCATAAAGAGATACGAATAGACCTATTCACGGTTTACTGAACTTCTTTCCTAAGATGAGACCAGGAAAGTAAACTGAGAGGGAATGAACGCACCCAAAATAACATTTAGGTTTCATCCTTAATTTCTTGATTGTATGTAACTGATGAACTTGATGACTTGATTGTAATTTCTTGATTCTATTAACTGATTCGGATAATGATATTTTACTGAAAACTCTCAAAATTTAAAAATGAACTCTCTGAAAATTATTTCAAATTTTCAATAAATGTTTTTTAGTCTCATTCTCCCCCCTTTCTTCATCTACACTCAAATATGATAATAGGGAGTATAGAGAGAGACTCGAGGTGAAAATCTACAGCCAATAGTACAGCTGAGCTATGAATACAATAAAGACACAACATATATCCATAATTTTAGTGAGTCTTAACTAAATGAGGGACATAAAAATGAATAGTGCCATAGAAAATAGATTTTCTTGAAATAAAGATTCGATCCCCATAAACTATTGTATTATATGGAGATCAAGTTTATTTTGTGGGACGTTGAACCTATGTGATCCTTATTTAATTTGGGAAACCAATTTTATAGGGAATCATCTTCTAATTTTCTTGCTCCTCGGCTGTATATCATTTATGTATAGAATAATTTTCAATGGGATTTAAACTAAAAATTGTCATTGTAAAAAATTGTCGAGATAAGATTTTTTAACATCAATAGAAAATATGATACTGTGATAAAAGTTATAAGCAGCTTGAGAAGAACATGCATAAAACAGCAAAGTAAATAACACGACGGATGTAGACATGACTCATAAATAACAATACAAACAATAATAAATTAAGAAAAAAATTGCTTAAGAAATAATGAAGTGAGAATTAAAACTATGAACATAGTGTTTTTACAATGTAGTAAAATTTGTGATAACTTTTTAAAAAATGATACTTCCCGCAAAGAAAAGAAATTGAAGAGAAAATACGAAGTTAACATTTAGTATATGATGAAAAATTTGTGTAGTTCAAGGCAAACCATCGTTAGGTTTTAGTTGTAACATGAGATACATGCATATATTTCTTTAAAAATTAAATTTTTTTCTAAAATTGCCAACAAAACAAAAAATTGCTCATTTTTTATTACAAGACTTAACCTCGTACGAGACTGTAGATTGAAAGAATCAACCGTAGACTTTACTTCGTATCCGACTCAGGTCTGTTACACACATTCAGGAAAAGATTCCTCTGTAACTCAGTTTCCCTCCGGACCGGTTCATCTCAGTTACCTCTCTTCCCCTCTTCCCAACAGCCTACAGAAAGGGCCGTAGCCCTATCGGCGACCGGTATGACCCGCGACCAAGTCCATGATGCCCTCCCTGCACCTTTACCAGAAAGGTGACGGTGCAACGGGAGAAACAGCTCATTATTTCCTGTTGCAGTTGCCCTGAGGTTCTGCCTCTTGGACTTTCACTTTTTCCGAATATAATGCGCTGTCTGGGCAACTGCATTGCGGTGCGGTGTATTCAACGCGTTCGTACTTTAATTGGATTCCCTTCCAATGATGTCAGCTAGATGGTGAAGTTTTGGACACTTGTCATTTTCACAAGAGGGGCTTAAGAGCTATCGAATGCTCTTGTTGTGATGGGACTTGTCAGATGAAATAGTTTTCTCGATCCTCCTGAAAGGTTCAAAGAACTCCTTCAGTATTTACTTGTCATGTCATTCACACTTTTATGTTCTGTTTAGCAATGTACAAGGTATCAGATCTCTTCTTTATCATGTTTATGTTTCAAAGTTCTTGCGGTAAATCTACTTCAACGACAATAAATAACGCTTCTACTCATCTTATCACTACTTCTATAAAATGCATTGAGTCATACATGATATTAACATACATGGTTATATAAGAAGTTTATTGTTTGAAGTACGAAATAGAACAGATCATTACGCTGTAATAACTCAATAACACTGACGCGAACAACAAAAGTACCTTAATTGCAACTTAATAAAAGTTTGAAGAAAATTCTTAAAAAAATCTTTAGACAACATGACTTGATTTATTTAATAAAAATATTTTAGTTTCATAAAGAGAGTTAAATGGATGTTCACAACACACTTCTATTATATTTTATGAAATTAGGCTTCATATGATAAATTCTGAGAAAATACGCAATATTTTGCATTAAACTAAGAAGAAATGTGTACTTTATCAAGTTCTTCTCTTGAGATTAAGATACACCTGATTATCAAGTATACATGAATTTATAATATTCACAATTTCAATTTTTTTTGGCAATGTGGGTGCTCAGGATACATGTTCGATTGGGAACCTCTCAAGAAAATACACGAGAGAGGTATTGGTATAGATTTTGCAAAGCGATGAAAATAAAAACACATAAGACCGTAGAGAAATTATAGATAATTACTGCGATATCTCCGTTAACAAATTGAACTTAGATAAATACAATCACACGACAAGTCTGAAAGTAGAAATGGGATGGTGGTGAGAAATTAGGACGAATATGATGAGAAAACATTAAAGATCAATTAAATAGCGACAAAATACTTTTTAGACTGAGCGATTGACAGTAAATCCAAAGAAGTCATTCACATTTTACAGGTGGCTGTCGTCAAGGATTTATCGAATCTACAACTCAACTGGAGCAGAGTAATTTAAACGATGAAAATTATAAAAAATTATGTTGATAAATGTGAAAAAGTGGATGTGTGGGTACTATTTAAAGTATGGAATATGTAATTGATAGTAAAAGAAGTATTGAACAACGATGATAGATGAAACTTCGTCCGGTTACAAGCTGTGATCACAGTCACCGTGGATTTGGTGATAATATTGCGAGGGCATTCACCAACCTCCCTTCGATGGAAGCTAGAAACTGAGCACCTTGGCGATGGAGGTGGCTAAAGTGGCAACGCATTCGACTCCTTCCCCGCTGGTGCGCTGCCCACGCGCCTCGGCAGGCGTACAGGCGCTCGAACAAGTTTTTTTGATGCCCCTTCCACTCTAAACCCCCCTTTCGTCTCCCGTCTCCAGTCACCCATTCTCTCTCCTTCTAACTCACACTCGACGCTCCTTGTCCGGTGCTGCACGTCTACCTGGAATTCCTTCTTCCCCCTCCCCCTTCTCCTGCCAGGGGGTCCGCCCGGCCGACGCACAAGCCCCCCTATTCATTTTTCTCTTTAGTCATTTACTTTTTTTTTGTTGAAAAAAGTAAATGTCCTTTTTTCGCTTTTTAGGTATCCATTTTTTTATATTTTTTTTGCGCGTGGGCTCACAAGACGACTTGACCGCCACACACTTGAAACATAACCTCTCCACGCAGAAAAAAACACACACACCCGTAGCTCGAGTACATGAAAGGCGTGTTATTATTAGAGATATTTTAACCCGGTTATGTGTGGAGATTGCATAGCTCACTTTGAGTGCAGTCAGGTGAGAACAAGTCGGGAAGTGAATTACTGAGCTAGAACGTGGAACAGACGATTTATATCGTTATAACTTTTCGTACCATCTAAATTTGCTGATTAGCAACCGAAACATAAATGAATTGTAAATCATGCCGACACACAGGGGCACTCCAAACGAGACAAAATATTTGGATGCACGATCCGGAGTCAACACAGTAGATGAGAAGGCTACTGTTTGGATACGCGATAATGAGAAGATATGTACGTAAATTATTAAAGGATTCGAGATGTTACACGTTCTAAATGGCCCGTATTTATTCAAAACCGGTATGGCAAGGTTTATAATTCGAGACATTGCGTGATGAAAAGTATATTATAGATTATTGCTGGTATAAATTAAAAAGGGAGTTGTGTTGCGCCACGCACAATAAGCAAGAGAATAAGTCTCGGCTTCTTTGTACTTTTTATTACAGTAGAAACCCGACAAAGAATACGACAGATGACGGGAAAAGACATGCTAAGATGGTAGCAAATCAGATTATTCCATTACTATTTTCAAAGCAAATTTATGAAGTTGATGGCGTAGGTACGAACTGAAAGTGTGATATAGTACACAGAAATTAAGAAGGACATATACTGGAACCAGGTACATTTATAACACGATTCAGGTCTTGAGACATCAGGAATTAATGCAATGGGGTATGAAATATTACAGGAAGAAGAAATCATAGAACAAGTAATGGACAAATCTAAGCATAAACAAATAGAAAATTCGTAAATTCCCCCTTCCACATTCTAATAGAAAATTCGTAAATTCATTATTAACGATAAAGACAACATCATAGACAAACACATCATATTGACACTAAGTTCTCAGAGTTGAAAAAATTAAAAATTAAATTTATTACGTACGTGCAATATCACCTAAATGTCCAGCTTTCATATTGATTATTTCCATAATATAATGGGTCCACCAAATGATGCTCTCATGTTAGTACAGCGAAATCTTCAGAATGGTATTTTCTTATGTTGATTCCATCAAAGTGTAAGAAATTTTAAAAAAGAACTTTTTCCCAAATAATATCTAAGCTATTAGTTACAAAGTGTGGATGGATAGGACAGAGCAACCCAAGTAAGGGTGAAGGGCGTCTACTCCTATAGGAGGCGGGTCTCTCATGGTCTGAAGCCACAACTAAGTAGTTACGAGAAGTTTTGTTTCCTTTCGAAAGGATTCCAAGAAAGAGAAGATGAGAACAATACAGGAAGGTGGAGCCATTATCCTTTTATGATATACGTAAGTATTTTGTCCACGAAAAGTTGTTTTCTGCATTGAAATATTCTTTTGGAGGATTGGATCAGAAACCAAAGTAAATGGAACGCAGAATAGTTATCCAACAGTGAATTACGTTTAATTTTCTTCATATACAGACAACCACAACCACATAATCATAAATGTGAATACTGTGTTTCAATAGTTCATACGACAATTGAATAATTTCAAAATAAAATTTATTATGTGATTGCAAATACGAGTAAACATTGCTATTGAAGCGAGTCGTTACTGGGCAAAATATTTGAATAAAGTGCAACAAAAAATACAAAGAATAATCTTGATTGTTGACTCATATGTATTTTAATCAAATAAATGTAAGTCATTTGAAATAAAAGAACAAAGTCATTCAACCTGCTGGTCGATAGTATCAGAACGATGAAAACAATAGGGCGTTAAATTTCTTAATTTTTTTCTCTATCTCAGAAGCGTATTCGCAAGGGGTGGATTTAGAAAAATAATCCGTATTCCATTATTTCCTTTTCTTACCATTACAATATCTTTGGAGTTAAATTAACTTCTTTCTTACAGTGCTTGCATGAATAACCGATTTAAATCTGAAATATAATCCTGAAAATAAAATAGTTCTTTTCAGCCTGATTAAAATTCCAAAACAAAATTTTTAGTTGTTAGATACACTTTAAAGTATACTATTCTCGATAATTATGAAATACTTTTGAGAAAATAGTACATAAATATAGATATTTGTAGGGTATGAAGAAAAGTACATTTGCAATGAAGTAATCTTTTTCATTGAAGTAATGAAAAATTATAGCAAGAAGTAACTGAAATGTATATGAGATGGTTGCATTGTAAAAATTTGCAATGGTTATTCAGTATTACAATGTGTGCTAAATGTGGAAGGCTCGTAGCCTGAAATTTATTTACGGTGAGGCCGAAATTCTCACCAAAACTTTGTTAATATTACCCTTAAATAAATATTTTTTTGTAACATTGAAGCAATTTTCAGTGATTTATTTCACTCTCACATCTCACAATTAGTTAAAAAATGGTAAATCAACAATACTTTATGCACATAACTTACATTCATTAGCATTTATAATAAATTGAGGTGGTTGTTCATACCCCTCGCGAACCTCCCCCTTAAATTCGTGCCCATGAAGATTGGGAACTATATTACGTATCTAATTGTTACGTTAAATATGATAGCTGTACGTGAATTTTACTCATTTCTTTGCCTTAAATAAATATAGTTATATAATTACAGGAAATTCTGTAATTTAGTCTTGTAAGTTTCCTAAGAGGACTTCATTTAAGAACCAGCTTCTATGTAATGGCCGAACAATATTTTAAGATAGCACATGAAACAAGTTATTAAACAAGTTACATGTTATTGTAACGCTAAATTTACCGGAATATTATGTCGTTCAAGATTTTATAAAACTCATCCCTACAACTTATCGTTAGTTAGAATGAGAAAGTAACAAATATACGTCCAATACTATTCGGTAATGAAGACTCCTTTAAATCATTTTATGCATTCACCATTTTTATTCAAATCAGCAAGCGGGTGCAACCGCAACACCATTATTTCCCGACCAAGCATTAAATTATAGTCCTTTATCAAATAAGATTGTGGTATTCTGTCCTAAACAAACTGCCGCTACCAAAACCCGTACTCATGATGGTTAAAGACACAACTTCATCACGACCAAAATAAAACGCATTGCGTCCCATTTTCCGCTGCATTGCGGCGCAGAAACCCTGAGAAGCACGTGGTATGAAATTAAAAAAGCACGATGTACTATTTTAATTGGAAGCTCGGAGACGGCCCAAACAGAGCAACAAGAGTCTGTCTCCGGTGTTTTTATTCCAGCAGCTCATCTGCCGCCACTTCTTTTTTCGGAAGAACTGTTTTGTTATTAAAGTGGGGCGCGGTTAACTTAGGTGTTTGGAAGGTCTCGTCGAGGTTCAAGGAAGCATCCACTTGCGCACGCGCGCTCTCTCGGAACGAGACAGAAAAAAGAAGTGAGATAGAGTTTGAGCTCGTGCCATTCCAAACGCAAACGGTCGAATGGACAGCAGCGGGGTTCAACCACGTGCTTGGCTAAGAATCTTTAGTTCATAAATATGCTACATAACTCGCAATAATAACTTTACTCTTACTTCTTTGCTTTTATGTTCATTTAAAACTGGTATTTCCTATAAGACAATAATTCAGAATATTCACGAAAAGAAACTAGTATTATAATTTTCTTTCCTAGAATACTGCTGTTTGAAGACTGTTAAAAATAAAATAATATGAAACAAGGAGTTTGGATCTAAGACGTTAAAAAATATTTCAGAAGAATATAGTTTTGCTTGCACATTTATACCATTGTTCTTAAATGTACCTCGAAAGAATCATTTATTCTCGGCGACTGAAAGTCCAATACTTTTGATACTTTTGAATGTATATTGATATGAAATATTTAACGTGCAATTCAATAATTATAAACAACACATGTTAGTTACTTATAATTTTATTGTAATTAAGATTATCCTGTAAATTAAAATATATATAATCGTGTTCATATAATTACACAGTTCCATTCGAAGTTTAAAAATCTCGGATAATACAAAAACTATAAATACTAATACTGTAAGAATATAGTGTTTTATCTTTTGTTTACACATTTGACATTCAAACATGCAAATTAACAGTCCATGGAAATCATTCCTGCATAAGTTCAATTGTTCCATAAAATAAGAACTGTCGAGTGGTTTAAAATGAATTCAAATACTCATGATGGACGACTCTACTTCAAGGATCCCCGTTCTTTACAACACAAAGCCCTGACCTGTCATTCAAGAATTTGTTAGTTTTTATGAGCTATCTGCAAGCAATCTGATACCTCAGTAACGGTGCCGTGTCTTGGTATTGTTCCGAGCACTGTACAAAGGGCGAGGACAGCCATCACCACGGAAATAGATACGTCAGAGCACACTTGTTTATATTTGCAGAACATATCTTCAAATGAAATTTTAGTAATCTGTAAATATCTCTGAATTTCTTCCCAATATTAACAAATTAATTAATATTAATTAATATTAATTATTATAGAACAAATTAATTTGAACAATTTTAAAACATGAGCTTTGTGGTGAAAACAGCAAAATTAAAACTGAAAGGTAAAACTGTCTTAAATTAGTAACATAATCTATTATGGAGAAAGAGGTCGATTGCAGACAAATACTTCCACATATCTTGCAAAAACTTCCCGAAGTAAATACCAGTTTCTATCATGTGAACTCCTTTCAATACGAGAAACTTGAAGCTTTCTTCTTTTGTATCAAAGATTCCTAGCCAGATATATCACTGGTTCATAGACTGGATTCATAAGATAATTTAGTGGACTGGTCATATGTGGTGTCATTTTGTGATTTTTCGTAGGTTCAATAACGAATGGGATCTACTTCTATCATGTAGCATTACGAGGAATTCTTCAATGAACGAGCTTAAAAAATGACAATGTGAAACTAATAAATTATTTAATAATACTAACTTAAATGCGACATAATAAATATAATGAAAATCTATACAAAATGGATATTGAGTCTGATATTTATGTTCTATAGCCCTGAAGCCACAATAAAGTTTCGGTAACTTTGGCAATGTGAAAACAACCTCAAAATACCCCAAACTGGTTGTTGATCACTATTTGGAACATTTAGAGAACTCTAAAATTTAGATAGAATTTGTGCTATACCTTGTATAACAGTCGTGTGTCAATTTATTTGAGTAATAAAACCTATTTTCATAATTTACTCCACCTTCTGATTAGTTATCAAACTAAAAATTTGCATCCGGCTGGATATATTTCTGTATTTTTTAGATCATATTTATTAGAATTATACTTCCCGTGATATATAAGTTCTCTGAAATGGAACTAAAGGCAATTGAAGTTATAAGGTAGTAGACAATTGCACGTGGCCCTAGCATAATGGATGAGAATAATCGTGTCGATCCTTACGATGAGTCTGTGATTAGTAGAGCACAGATTAAAAATTGTCTAGAAGAAATTTAAATAATAAGATAAATTTTATTTGTTGTTAACTTCTGCCAAAAATACTTATCGGATATAAATTATTACAAATAGCTCAAAAACAATTAAAATCAATGCCCCTTGATTTTTGGCTTTTGAAGTATTTCGAAATAAACCAGGGAATAGTTGATCGTACTGAATCGTAGTCACTATATTCTAGCGAGTGGTGACAGCAGGCTACGAAGAATAATCAACTCCAAATCTAGATTCTAGAATTTTACAACTCGAGATAAGTTGAATTGGAGTTTATGAAACACCCACAGTTTCTATTCCGCATGCGTCTAGATTTAAACTTGATCACAAGCACCTATTTTTTAAATCTATTTTACAGATCAGCCCGAAGGCTTTACATGTGTGGATACAGAATATTGATGAAAAAACAAAATGTGAAATAATAATTACAGGGTAGCCAATGAGGCTCCTGAGTAAACTTAGTACAAGGTTAGTGGTATTTTCATTAAAGATCAGAGGTTTATGGTAACATGAAGTTGGGGTTATAAAGAGTGAAAGAGTTGCAGGTATGTTATTTTATATGATCTTTTGTGTAGGTTTTCTTCATCCTGGGTGTAGATGATGAGGTACATCCTAGGGAAATAGTGGAAATAAATGGAGCTGAGGAACGTTTTTCTGAAGAATTTTGCGTCGAAGTAAGTGGTGGAGGAGGAGAATGTTTGAATAATAATCGATTTCCTAGGCCTAGAAGAATAGTGTCGCACACTAACCATGGTAGTTGAGAGTTTTGTTTTGAAATGTTTGAAGTAATTTCATGTTGGAAAGGGAGACAAATTGTAGGTTACAATAGGTCGGATTAATGTAAAGCACCTACTATGCAGCTTCTACCAGTGAACAACCCGGAGAAGAATATTGTGGGAATCAATAGTCTTCTCACCTGTTGAACTATTAACTTCACTTAGGAATACTTTGGCCAAGCGGCTGATTGGTATTTGGTACCCGAAGGACCTAATGCAGCGGGGACTACGGCGACTGGCGGCAGACCTCGCCGGTCGGTGAGTTGGCAACGGGGTTGGGGGCTGGAGGCGGTAGCGGGGGCGGTGCTGACAGCGGAATGTCAGAGCGGCGGGCGGCCTTCGCGGCCGAGGAAATTGAAACGGCGCGATTACGGCGCTGACGTGCGCGATATATCACTCCATCTCTTTTTAACCTTTCATTAATCTCGTTCTCTTTTCTTCCTTCGCGAAGCATTTTCACAGTTATCTCGCGTGGGATCTACGCGTCTTGCGACCGTCACATGGAGTTGCGATGTTTCTACGAACCTTCGCCGATCCGCGGACGAGCCTCTTAAGCCTCGGTTGTCGGGGATACGAAGGTTGTAAAGCTTTGATAGCGGAGGCACCTCATGAACTCTCAATGTCTACATTCCTCGCAATGTAATATCTCAAAGAAACGACATCATTACAAATAATGAATTTACTGTCAAAAAGAGTTATAAACCACGTGGAGGACAATAAAATAATTCAGTGAAGAGAAATAAATCGAGTATCTTATTTAATATAGTTTTCCACTTATTTATGATTACAAATCAAATCATGTCACACATTTCAGTTAAATATCTTTCCGAGCATGTCACAATTTTCACAATTTTTTAGTGGGCAGTAGTTACGTCTACTTCAATGAAGTTGTAAAAGAAATATTCGTAATTATTTTTAAGAGAGAAAAAATGTTGTACCTCCGACAGAATTGGTAGAAGGGCTCTAATGACCTTGACGTTGGCGATCCCTAAAGTCCCAATTGGCGATCCCTAAAGTCCCAAAAAAGGAATTGGTAGATACGATATTATATGTTTAAAGGGAATTATTTAGGAACGCAATCGCGTATTATACAATTTTCTTTTAATTTCTGTAATTTCGTCCACGATGCACATAAGTTTTAAAAAATCATATGACTTTCGAAACTGACTGGAACATTCACACAACATTTTTCTCAAAACTATCGCGTTCAGGATGAAATTCATTCCAAACTTTTGCTCGTCTACATCTCCTTAATCTGACAGAATCAACGAGTTCTTTCTTACAATTTTGTATTAAAAGATGCTGATCAAGATAATTTGTTTGTGAAAAAATGAAATATATTTGCCTAAATTCAGTTTTGGAAGGACCTCAGTAATGTATAGAGACGGACGTATGTTTCCTGTTCACTAATTTACGTTCAAGATTCATGAATTTTTCTCTTCTTGCTGACGGCATAATGTGACCACAGTCGTTTGCTCTCGATGCTTAGGATCTGTGACTTGTCCTTGGTACTTGATCTTGGCACGGCAAGCATTGTCTTTAATATGTTTGGACATGGAAGCCAAGACATCTAGTGGTGGAAGTAGTAGTATTCGTGGAAGAGCGGGAAAGGACACTCCGAATTTTGAATGGAATTGAGTTTTGAACAGTCAGCGTTTTAACTATTTTATGCAAAATATTTTATACTTAACTTAATTTTTCTTGTCTTGTTAATCAATTGGCAATTGAATCCTGTCTTCATAGTTAACTGATGTAACAAATGTTTTCCTTCGGAGATGAGTAACATTTAAATTTTCATTTTCACTACTGATATTCGACTTTAACGAATGATATAAAAGTAATAAGGAGAAAAATAACTCGTGTATGTTAATGGGAATATGGTTAATCATGAGCGGAGGGAACATTTTTGTATTTTAATTTAAACTCTTGATCCTTCATTAATTCACCGAGAGCTTGAATAATTTTCAAAACTATTAAAATTAAGTTATAACTAATACCTTATATTGAGGATCACTATATATTTCCTGTGTTTTTAAAATAAAGAAACCCTTCAGGGTTGCTATCAGTGATGCCAAGTTTAATAGTAACTGAAGATTTGCAGATAGTTCAACTGGAGAATGCGACAGTGTAAAATGAAACTAGAATAATCCCCTGAAAACTGTTTCAATCTTATAAATAAAACGCGATGGATGCAATAACATGAGAGTGGAACGTTTTCAAAGCTTGTTTTGAAATGCGCCACTCGATGTCTTCTTCTACTTCTTAGTCTACCCGAATCCTGTCTCCTATTATTCCATCAAAGTTCATCGCATTACTTTGATCATTTTCTATCAAATCTGCTGACAACAATGGATAGTTACGTATCATATATATGATTCGAATTTTTCATAAATGCAATCCAATGCATAAATAAATTTTTGAATAAATTTACATTTTATCTATTTTACATATATCACTCAATTAAATTATTGAACATAGTAAAAACAATTCATGATTATAATAAAAATTATAATAAATGATTTTGAAGATGGGTAAATAATATTTTCACTATGTTTCAGAAAACTATTCCTTTTTCTTTTCATTGGTTACAAGTATTAAAGCATAGTACTTATACAAGAAACATTCTCTACCCCTTTTCATTATAGAATGATCATCATACACATGTATCAAATTGTAGTGGAATATATTATACGACCTTAGTAGTAGCCTTCTCCACACAATATTTATTGTGAACCTTTTCTGAACACTACGTTCAACACTGTTCGGGATCATTGTCAGGTCTTTTCCGAAGGTGTGTAACACAATAACTGTCTAATATATATA
>NNCF01126407.1:2874838-2910585 GCA_002313205.1 Laupala kohalensis | reverse complement strand
ATATATATATATATATATATATATATATATATATATATATAGTCGCGCCATACCATACAAACTGCCTATGCTGGTTTTGCAGCTGACGACAGTTGCGTCTCTATCCACCAGCGAGTATCACTTACTCACCACAATGCTCGCTCAACCGGACGATTTACCCGCCACCTACTTCATTACTTGTAGTTATACTCGCTGACCACTTGAAGGCGCCACTGTGCTGAGCTTGCAATTTTTTGTTATTGTCGCGATTGTATGATATTAGATTGTGATTTATTGTGCGTTTCAAGGTATATTTAACTATAATAAATTAAAGAAATGGTCAGAAGGGATGAAATAATATATATCAGAGGCAGAAAATAACAGTTCATCGATTCAGACAAAGAAATAAGAGGATGTTTGCGTACGTAGTAATTGCGGGCGATCTCATGACTCGGTGAAAGAACGGCACTAAACGTGACTGAAATAGCCTCTGGCACTGAACAGCCGTCCTGGTGCGGCAGACGAGGCCCGTTACGGGGCGGAGGTCACCGGACACACTGTCTGTTGCGTACTCACAGCCCAGCAGGACAAATTGCTTCGCCTTCCATACGCGGATATGGATTTTCACCGTAAATTTCTGCGGACAGGTAACCAAAGGGACAGCTGCGGATTCTTTACCCGAGACGTTCACCTTTTGGCTGGAAAGAATTTTCCGTGCATCAAGGTTCATTTAATTTGGCCAAGTAATGTTCATGATATTTCATTGAAATATTAAACATTTTAAGAATATTTGGGATCAGAAAAGCGGACTCTTCATTTCAATAAAATGTTTTGAATTGATTTATGTACCAAATGCACATTGATTAAATGTATTGGAGTGGGACACACTGAAAGTAGGCTTCCTTGTGCAATACTATCAAATAAAATTATCTCCAAATTGATGGAAAATAAGATGAGTAAGAATGACACAAAATTTATAAGGATAATGAAGATCAAATGTTCTGAACAAATTTAATATTCCATCTCGAAAACGTTTTAGCTACCATGCAATTTATAAAATTAATTTAATAATTCTATTTCTCTTAATTTAGGCAGTATTTGACCTTCCGACATGTGGAACCGTCTGTGTGTTTCATTTTAAACATGTTGCTGTGATTTGTAAACGGGAAAACATGTCCTGCAAAGACCCATAATATGTGTGTTAATTACCAGAAAAGCGAGATTGCATGATTCAGTGAGCTGTTGACTCAAGACCTGTGTTCAAAATTCGTCAAAAGGTTTTTATTAATGCCTCAACGTTCAGACACTTCCGGGTTTAAAATGAGTTCCTAGAGGTCTAATTGGTTACATCTCTATGTGCCAAGTTTAAGACGTCTTGGTGTTTTAGACTCATAGAACATTAAAGAGCAGACTATTGTAAAATAATGACAATAGACTACACTATTGTTAGCTCACAATTGAAACAATGGACATGGGAGTTCGGCTGTCCAGGTGATGTCGCGTCGAAATATTAAAAACGAACGTTACGACCATCTTATTGTTACCCTCCTCGTAGCAATGCTGCAATGTAACTCAACCACAATAAGATGGTCGAAACGTCAGCTTTTAATATTTTGAGGCGGTGTCACCTGGACAGCCTAACTCCCAGCAACTGTATTCGCGAAAGCTTTCGCAAGCAGGAAATAAATGAGATTAAATCAACCTCTTTGGAGGAAACATTTTAGTAGTTGACTGTAGAATTTCATTTACATTTTATATTTCGTCGGGTTAACCATAATTTGCTTTCAAAATCCAATAAAATTCCGTTTGAGTCTCAACCTGAAAGAATTTCAATTTCTCATATCTTGTACACACATTCATGTGAATCTAACATGATTTAAGTCGCTTTGGGTGCGCCATTGCAGCACGCAGGTTCTTCCCTCCCCTCATTCTTCTTCATCTCTTCTCTCCCCTCAGTTTTTCTCCCATTCCCGCTTCGAGTGGGTTCCAGCCGGCATGTGTTTATTAACCTTCTAAATCAATCTCTGAAGGTTTCGCCCCGCCCACGCCTGCTCATACCCCAAACAATACGTCAGATAGCATCGCTCTGACGTAACCACGTACCTTCTCCACCTCTTTCATCCTCTCCTGCTTCTTTCCCCTCAACACCACCATCCTTTACGTTCTACTCTGACCTAACCTTGATATCATTCCGCCACGGGAGGTCAGCCGCGTGGAGATTCTTAATGCGGCAGTAATTGAACGAACACATTCACTCTCCCCACTCAGCATTCATATGTAATTTATAAATTAAGTATCGGAGGCAGTAGGGTCACCGTGTAATTTTGTGTCGTAACAATGAGCGTCCATTCATAACAAGCTCGCAGCGCAGTGCGCGGAGACCGCTATCTCGGCGGCATCTGCACCTGTCATGGGATTCACACACACATACACACTTGCTAGCTCCCGAGCGGGCTCCCGACGAATATCTTAATCCGTTAATATTTTATTCATTATATTAAAGGCTATTTATGCAAATATGGAAAAAAGGTCGGAGACCTCTCACGCGATACATATATTACGTCTAAATAATGGATCCAGTTCCTTAATACAAGGTTCGCCTCCTGCAGTGACCCGTGGCTGAAGAGAGATTTCATTCATGTGTAGTCCATTCATGAAACACACGCAGACTGCAGTGTTGGCAGAGAGAAGAGGAAGATTGTAATGATACTTAAATGGCGTCGTTACCTTCCTTAAGGGTTTTATCTCTGTCGTTTAAATTGTCACAGTAGAATTAGTGTCTCGTCGTCCTTTTATCTTTAACGGATTTGAGAACGAAATGTGAGTATTGTATTTGCTAGAACGTGACATATGTATATAATTTGATACGTCTAAATGCTCTCTTAAAATACATGTCTTTTGTATTACCTACGAAGCATTTAGGTAGGTATACCGATGTTGCGAAATATGAACGAATTTCCTATCAACCCTAATCAGGTGTATTTTCACTTTAAAAAGTCGTTACAGATGTACAAATTTGAAACCATTATTGAAAAGAATAAATTTAAAATAAAAACTTTCTCGTTCTAAACTACTGATGTATCTGAAGATAAAATGTAGGATGTGTTACAGAGATGATAAATAGTTCCCCCAAGTAAATCTCATTGTGTATTACGCTTCATAGAAAATAAATGGTAGGGAACTGTGCAATTAACTCCGCTCATATTTCTTCATCTGTAATTTTTATTGACTCTAAACTGCACTATCATCATTTTTGTCATAGCATCACTGCTTTACACAACAAGAACGTGATCGAGAAAAACAGTACGAAATTGTGACAAAAAAGATAAAAATAAATTTGTTTTTTTTTTACAAGTAACAACATATAATGAAGAGGATTTCTTGTTAGTTATAACATGTTAACGAGTGTCCCATGCTCTTGTCCCAATTGTCAAAAATATAATTTATCAAAAAGAAGGATAATTTGAACAATTCCTCTTCTAAAATTTGGATAATCCCTTCATCAAAATACTTTATTCCTAAACGGGTAAATTTTATATCAATTGGTGATGTTACAAATCACGATATAAACTCTCTTCCCTCTTTGCAGAGAATTAACAAGGTAAGATCAATATTTCGTATTCGGAATGTTTATGACAGCAATAAAATTTATCACACACGAGCTATGACGAAGTCTTTGAAGGATTTTCACAAAGAAGATATAATAAGAATAGTTCTAAACTATTTTATCTTAACTTTCGCCTTCCATTTGAATGTAATATTCGTATCGACTTCTCGTACAAATGGGAAGGTTCAACAATCGCTTGCAAGTATGACAATAATTTATGAAGTGATCAATCATGCAAGCAAAGAAATGAATGTCATTAAGGTCAAGTTCTTAAAAACATGATGACAAGAATGACATTTTGTATTATGTAATGTTAAGATTCATTTGTGGAAACGTATGTCAACTTCGATGAATCAAGATAAAAATGAATAATATCAAACTAAAAGTAATAAAAGAAATGTTTACTTAAATGTATTTTGGACGCTTCTAAAGATAACTAATCATCGTTAATTCTATCGTTAATTAAGATTTAAGAAAAAAATATATACTGCAAAAATTGAAATGTCATTGTGTGATATCAATCTTTAAATACCCGTGTATTTTAATTAGCGGTTCCCTGATCCAGGAACTACATTTACATGATGAATGAAATTACCCACGATTGGATAAATGGAATTACATGTGTATTTCACATTAAAAATGTATTGAAAACGTTACAAAACATAATTTAATCAATGTTTACGTGAAATTTATAATTGGCATTTGACTAATAATCTCATTTCATGTAAAATGGTGCAACACTTTCACATTTAATTTTTGTTGTGTTTAGTTTGTACGTTTATTATTATAATTATCATAAATATTTTTCCGTGTCATAATTAGCAGAACATTGAAATTCCAATTCAATGTAATTTGGAAATTAGCGATATTTTCCATGTTATTTTATTAAGTTTATCTCAGTGAAATTAGTTTGTGATTAGTTTTGCTTGTAAGCTTAAATTGTGTGATTTGTAATTTGTTACAGCAAGGCAAAATATAAATCTAAAAATAAAATAATAAATCAGAAAAGATAAAGAAATTATTAAACTATCTTTTAGGAAGTCCTTCTCTCGCTTTTGCCCCCCAAGTTAAGAAGAAGTTAAGAAAAATAAGTTTTATTTCTTTCGAAATCCGTACATTGTATTACATATAATTATGTGTGTCCTTTTCCTAACAGTTTTCACCGTATTTTATAAATTCTGAGCAAAAATAGGTGAATCTCGTGTAATGCAAAATGATAATAAGGATAATGGTAATCAACATTGTGAACAAACTATCAATTCCTGCGTACTTTGTGTACATTCAGACGAACTATACACTGTAGTGGACCCCTGTGCGTAATACTGCAGGTTCCAGGTTCGATCCCCGGTACCGCCACCCATTTACATGCAATATAACAGCATTAATCAGTTACCTCGCGGTGTGGTCAATTGTTGTTTAAAATTAACATAATTAATGTGTATCATTAATACAAAAATTATTTTCATTCTGAAGTCTAATGTATTTCTTTTAGAACATATTACAGGGATAAGATCATGACTTCACAAGACTGTCCCCATATGAAAATACAAAATAGATGAGTTCCAAAACTGAGGTAAAGAAGAAGGATGTTGTCTTAGATATTTTTGAAGACATTTACGATCATACAATACTATCCTGTTCATTCATAAAACCTGTCTACTATAGTCATTCAAATCGCGATAACCCTGAGAGGAGATCTCATACGGGAGAGTTTTCGATTGAGACGACCCCCATTGGGAATACTTGGTTGAATTATTCCAATTTGGAGGTTGAATTATTCCAATTCACATACACCTCTGAGACCAGTGGGTTATCGCAAGTTGGATGAACATCAGCGCAAGTTCTGGGTTCGATCCCGGGTCCCATTTTCATGCAATGTAACATGATAGGCTACATTAATAAATTCATTTTTCAAACATTTTATAAAAGTTATATCAGACTCGCAGATCTCATGTTATAAAGTGAAAGAGTCTACAACGAGGATACCAACACCTTTGTAGCCTTGGCTACCTTCACCGCCTCTGCCACTACCGTTGCCGCCAACTCCATCGTCTCAATTGTTTCCGCCTCCATCGCCACTAAACAATATCCTCCACTACCGACGCAGCTACCACACTGACCCACATTCGCTAGCATCAACCATTCAGAGGGTCCCCACGTTCACTTTCATTCATAAGCAGCTTTCAAGGAGCGTTGAACTTGGTCGGTAGGATTTCTTCTGTTGAGGCTACATTGATTTAAATGTATTATGCATTTGCATTCCGAGACTTCCCGTCTCTCTTTCTCTCTCTCTCTCTCTCTCGCCTCCGGCCTTCTCACTCTGGGACCGCGTTCTCCATCTCTCTCTCTCTCTCTCCTTCGTAGTGGAGCGCTTGTTGCTTTCCTTCTCTGGGTTTACATTCAAAAATATGTTACTCGCGCATTCGCCATCTCTCTCTTTCTCGCTCGCTCGAGACGGCACCTTCTGTTTTCCTAATGTCTCATTTACAAGTTGATGAATGATAAAAACAGCTTGCCTCCCCGTATCTGCATAATATCAACATACTCATCACGATGCCCCGTCTACTACGTAGCGGCATTCCACCGCCGCCGCCGCTTTGGAACATTTGCATGGCAAGGACGGTTTACCCTGCGTCGACATGCCCTGTTGTTGTTTCAAGGAGGATAACTTTTGCGTTTGTTATTATTATTGTTTATCTCACAGATTATTTTCTACTAATAAAATACTTCACTAAGTATCAATTACCCTCTATGTTTGATTTCACTGTCCTGATTTTACAGAAACAAAGAATTAGTTCTGTACATAATTCCAAAATATATTTTAGACTAAAAGTTAAGGTAAATCATTCTTATATCTTTGACATTCATATTCTCAATTTCTTATTGTTTCATATTCTTTACTAGTTGTGTATCCCCCATTCCCGTAGTTTTTCATATTTTTTACGTACTTCATTTATTTTACTTAACTGTTCCTCAGTATTCCCTTAACATCATAAACATGAAGGAGTACCAAGAGGCTTATTCATTGGGGTTTGTCCTTTCACGAACCTTACTGCCTCTCCCAGAGCCTTGTGGACGCATTGTTTTATTCGGTGCCAGTGAGACCTTGACAATTATTAAGAACTCACTCCTCTAACCGTACGTTCTCCACGTCAAAGCGTGGGGAAGCAATGAAGTTATTTCGGACAAGAAACACATTTATTTTGGTCTGCGTCATCAAGACCAACAGCCCATTTGTCTACCGAGGGGTACTATATTATTCATGTCGTATGGCTGTGAAATGCTGCTATTTGTGGAATGACGCGAATGGACAGAGCCAGTGGCGGATCTAGACCGTAATCGAACGGGAGTGGGAGGGGGGGGGAGCGAACCGAGGAGCATTTTTGTTTAAAAATTATGGTTGTACAACACAAATTTTATAAATATTACTTTTAAATAAAATGCGTCAAATAAATAATTAACAATCTGGTTTTATTAATAACAATTATAACTAATAACAATTATTAATCTGGTTACACTTTTACAAAGTATGCTATTTATCAACTTCAGTTTTATCTGTTAAGAGTTCAGGTCCAATGGGGGAGGGGCTGTAGCCCCCTTAGCTCCCTTAGCCCCATAGATCTGCCACTGGAGAGAGCGAGACGAAAAAGAAAATGTAACGTTAGAATGTTTTTATGCGAGATAAACGTAATTTATTTATTAAAATTAGCATCGATGTTTTAACACTCACTCGAGAGAATCTTTTATGACTGCTTTACAATTTAAATCCCGGTTGCCACTCACGCCAGAATTAAGTGGATTCGTTAGCGTTGGGGGTCCCCCCCGTTAAGGATCAAAAGTGGTCTTTGTGTGTACATGCTCGTTTACGACTTCTTCCGTCATAACCACTGAGACAGTCACGTGTTGTGGTAATGATGTAATAAAGTTACACTATTTCTGAAGTCCGTTCTTTTGCATGAATTAGCGAGTAAGTGGGCATGTTCTATTTTATGAGTTACAGACTACTCAGAGAACAAATAATTAAACGTCTTCGGATGTGAATAGTTCGATATAAACTTCGTAATAAACCGATTTTGTGAAGATAAAGCAAACATCTCTGCCTCCAAATACTAAAACACAAACAAAATGCTTAGGTGGAAGAGCTTTAGTATCGACACACCAAAAAGAGAGATCATAAATTAATTATATGATTATAGGCAAGATCTCGTGTAAAATTGATATTTACGTAAAGTGTTCAATGAACTTCTGAACCAAAATATGACGAACACTTAATCGGGCTTGTAAACAGTCACAGTTACTGAGTCATATTCTAACATATATCACTAGCGATTGAAGGAATTAGGAAGGTCTCCAGAAGTTAACAACGGTCTTGCAAGATGAAGCAAGATATATGGTAGATTTTCTCGTTTGGGCACAACATGTTCGTTTCTGAACGTTTTAAAAGTTTTGATCTCTCGTCTAATACACCAATGCTTCGCAACACTCACATTTGAGTGTTTCATCCTATCAACTATACCTCTTTTGTACAATATTGTCTCCATTAATTGCAGTTCGTACGCCGATATGACATATTATAAGGTTATTCTACCAAAGTTAATGAGTTAAAATCCGCAAGAGGCGTGTATATTTCTGTATGGAAACCCTCTTCACGTCATTCAAGTATACAAATCTATATACTTCGCCATTATCATCAACCATCAACATTGGTATTCACAACAGTACCGAGCCGTAAAAACATTCGTATCATCGGGTACGAATAGCCAGAGGTCTTGTATAAAATATTTCTTATCAAAAATATTTTCATTAAATAACAACGTGAATAAACCAAAAAACATTGTAAAACTATTTAAAACAAATAACCTTCAAGGTAATATCAATAAATCTGGGATAAAAATTCCGGACATTCCCCGCAAGAAATGTCTGACTGCATGCCTCATTCCCATTGATTACGTTACCCTTGATAAAAGCACAGCAATAGAAAAAGTGGACGAAGCTAATACCGTTTAAGCTATATATTCGATTTTCAACCTCCTCAAACATGCTTGACGTAGCAGGAAGTGGAAAAGTGTGTGTGATGACGGAGCTGTGGAGGTGCGCTGGCGAGGTCTCCGAGTCGCTGTCAAAGCGGCCTCTCGTGACTCGCTGGTTGGCCCTGACTGCTTCGTCTGCTTGGCAACTTACGTGGGTCGTCACGACCACGAACACTCCGGCTCTGCAGGTGGACGCAGATGAAGCAGTGGAGATAGTCTGGTTTCGGTAAATGTTCTGATGAATGCGAGGGGAAATAAATTTTTGTCTACATTTTTCTTTTGATTTTGGAGTGAACGTTTAGTTTTCTTATCGTCTAATAATCATTCATATTTTTAATAGTAATCATAAAAAATTATATATTTTTGTTAGTTTTACCTTGTGTTCCCACTCGACTTCGTTGAAGAGAGATAAGAGTACGATGAGAGTGAAGTTGACAAATATCGATATTTTTGGGATTGGCCGTAATTAAGAATTGTTCTTTGAGAGTGTGTGTGTGTATTTGTACAGCGTATAAATGAAAAGGTTTCTTTTCTTTTTCGTTTTCGTGAATTTTGTGAAGCTGAATTTTGTGAAGCAATAGTGACACGATTTATGTCATGTTATTGTTTAGATGAACATGACATAAATTCGATACAATACTAAAATAAGCTAATTGATACAAGAGAAAAAATGTACATGAACCAAATTACTACGGTGTAGCAAGCTGCGCAATATTAACACAGGATGAAAAGGAAGTTCAGATAAAAATATATGTGGCAGGAGAACAAGTTGAAACTGACGTGATACAAACTCAGACGTCACCATATGATCAACACAAATTATTGATATTATGTAATAAAAAAAATGGACAAATAATTTCTTCCAGCACGTGCAAAGTAGTGAAATGACGTGGGCGAATCGAAAGAAGTCTTCGTGGAGAAACATGTTCCGCAACTGCTTATGTAACTCCACCTCTGGGGGAGACAGAGGAGATATGGCGATGGCAACGAGAAGGTTCTGGAGGCGGTAAAATAAAGACACTGGCTGGAGTAAAAAACACGGTGGAGTCAATGGTATAAATAGGGTTTCTAGAAATACTAGAGAAAGTGATGGCAATTACATAGCAACGAACAGCTTACTCAAGCACAATAGGAGGAAATATTTTTTGAGATAATAAAATAGATCACATTAAATTTTACAATAGTGTCATATTTAAATTATTTTAGATAAAAAAGTTCGGATAACGACTTGTGTACGGTCACTACCTCTGACTTCGACATCAACTGTACCCGGGACAAAGATATAACTTGATGATNGACAGAGGAGATATGGCGATGGCAACGAGAAGGTTCTGGAGGCGGTAAAATAAAGACACTGGCTGGAGTAAAAAACACGGTGGAGTCAGTGGTATAAATAGGGTTTCTAGAAATACTAGAGAAAGTGATGGAAATTACATAGCAACGAACAGCTTACTCAAGCATAATAGGAGGAAATATTTTTGAGATAATAAAATAGATCACATTAAATTTTACAATAGTGTCATATTTAAATTATTTTAGATAAATAAGTTCGGATAACGACTTGTATACGGTCACTACCTCTGACTTCGACATCAACTGAACCCGGGACAAAGATATAACTTGATGATGAGGAATTTTCAGTTAATAGGCTCTATTCGCATTATAATAAAAAAAATCTTTAAAAAATTCTTGGACAAAGCTTCAATAATTAAATGATTGGAGTTCTGTCAACACGCAGTATGAGGTAGACTAAGAAGGAACGAGATAAGAATGAAAATGGACGGAGATTTTGTAATCAAAAAGCAACTTGAAAGTGTTCAATCTTATATCCATCAAAACAAATAATCAAGGAACAGGTGAAGGGGGTTAAACTAGCAAAGAATAAATAACGAGTTGGAGAGGAGTTGTTGCGTTTTACTTGTTGCTGAGGAGAAGGACGTGGGTTCGATTCCCCGCTTGGTAGAGTGTGTGTAGTTTTAAGATGAAATACCGTCTTATCTTCTCCTGCTAAACATCGGTTCGGCATCTACAACCTAATAATCCTCCTACACACGCACCCTACCATCTATAAGTGGTAGAGGGAGAATAGGCTTACATTTCCTACTTCATAAATAAGATATTATAAAATGCTATAGTTTATTTGTCTTAACCAGTACTCTGATTTCAAGACAATCTTCGCTTTTTCGGAAATTCTCCTAATTTGGGATTTTTTTTCATGAACCAATAAAATAATGATATACGTCTCTTAAAACTACACATCATTCAGGATAAGTTGAAAACAGTGAAAGTACAAGATGTGATACATTTTTAATCATTACATAACCATATCTCAATCGGCAATAACGGACAGATGTGCCTCAATTGTGCAGACTTCGTTTCCCATTATACATATACTAGCTAAACCTATGCGATTTAATTTGCCTGGAATGTTGAATGAAACTAACATTCTGTACGATATTGTGAAATTCTTAACGATTACTTTCATTTAGCAAGACTATTTTATATATCTGCATAATATGGCAGGTCCTACAGTCCCCCATCTGCTAGCTGTTGGCAAGTTTCACTTGATTAATATTTAGTATAAAACATTGTAAATATCACAACAGAACAGTTATGAATAGTAT
The DNA here is from genome assembly GCA_002313205.1 of Laupala kohalensis. NCBI lineage: Eukaryota > Metazoa > Arthropoda > Insecta > Orthoptera > Trigonidiidae > Laupala > Laupala kohalensis. Next base: position 2,899,345 of record NNCF01126407.1, on the reverse strand, counting down.
ATGATAATGCACATTTAGGTATGAGTATTGTTTATACCAGCACTGTCAGACGCATCAGAGTGTCAATTGTCAGGGCTCAAGTAGTCACGTAACATCCTTTTCAAGTAAATGAGTCAATTAGCTACTATTCTTAGTGTAATACTTAAATGCTGACATCAAAGTAAAAAATCAGTGAGGAAAATGTTTATTTTTTTGCTAAGTGTGATACTTAGCAAAATACATATTTAAATGCTAAGTGTGATACTTCATTTGTGTGTTCGTGTGATTTACTCCCTCTGGTTAAGCAGAATAGGAACAATGATTGTCTGGGTCATTTGCGTATTAAATTATAGGATGAGATGATGTAATTTTGTTGTTGACTCTGTTTTTCGTTTTTGGAGGTTTCAGTTAATGGATCGAGACACAAATGCATTTGGGTATGTTTCTGATAAGGCAATGAGTGGTGGAAAATGAATGATAAGCTAATGTTCCCGGGATGCGTGCGATGTACCAGAAGTGGATGTTGTATGACGGGTAGAGGGTTATGGGTGATAGGCGATGAAGCGGCGGATATGCTTTTAATGAATGAGCAGAGTAGAGGCATGCCTCGGCGTAGGAGCTAAAGGTTACTCGGGTCTGTCTCTTGAAGAGTGAATGAGACGCTGTTGTTGCCGCCGCTCCGATGAATGGGGGAACGGATTGCTGATGGGCGGACGCTAGCTCGCGCGTGCGACCGACCGACGCAGAACGGCACGTCCGCACACACGCCCACGTAATGCGATAAACGACTCGGAAGGAACAACTCCACGATGCGCGGTAAATTATGAACGATTGGTCCATTAACGCATTATATTGTCCTGCACTCATGCTTTAGAAATAAGACTATAAGATAAGAGTAAGATGTATGGAAATTTTTATGTCAAGAACCGTAACCTGAAGTATTCGAGATTTCATGGGCACCAAATAATCCTCTCTTTTGTTTCGTACTAGCTGAGAATCCACATTTTTTTCTCTCAAGAATATTGTGATTTTTATGCAAATATTATGTCTAAAATCACCTTTAGTGTCTAGCTTTATTGATAATGTGGATTGGTAGCAGCGGTGAAATATTCCTCGGTACGCCTAATCCCTTCTTTCACTTAAACTATAAAGTAGACTACTTAATTACATTTTACTTAATACAATGTATATTTAATTCATGTTGCATCAGCATGTCTTTCTTTTCTTTTTAATACTCACACGTTGACATGGAAACTGTATCCATTTCTTCCTAAATCCAATTTCTTTGTTTTTCTTTTGCAAATAATGACAGAACTGTAAATTGTAAAGCTATGAGTTTTCCTATGCATAAATCAAAACTAACNACTAAATAAATAAATATTATATTTATTCCTTATAACTTTGCTGATGGGATTATTGTTCACGTTACATGACATAGACGCGACCGGAATTAAGTCTTTTCACTTCTTAAAATACTGGTCAGTTTTCGGAGAGCTGTAACTCGGTAACTACACGATGTGCATGAGCAATTTGTTTTAGTTTTTTCAAATTTACCTTCCTTTTAATAATACAAGTAAAACATTAAATCGCATATTTTGGGAGTTATGAGAGAAAAACTAAAAGAAGTACTAAACTTTTCTTGTCATACAGGCAGTGCGCAGCTCGCAAAGGTTTTTCGAAGTAGCGATCTCAACAGTATTATTACTACTGATACTGGTCCTAATAATATATTTAAAAAATTGAATTTGATTATATTTTACAATTTTAATGTACAAATTGATTGGTCTTATATTATACGTTCTGGATGTAACTACGCGGAAAAATAATGATTCATCTTTGTAAGTATCTGGTTCGTGACGCATAAAAGAAAATAATTTCAAAGTTTACTTACTATGTGAAAGCTTCCTTTAAAAGATGTTTCCATTCTGTGACGTGACACCAACCGGACAGCCAAGAATTTCATGATATCGGCCGAGGACACCTCTAAGAGAAAAAAATTGTGAATTGAGACATTTCCAAAAACATTCTGTAAGACTGAAAATTAAGGGTCTACAGGGAAAGTAGTTAGATAATGTATGAAATCGGTTTAATAGTAAATTAAGACGAAGTGAAGAGTATATTCATTTGATTCTTCTTCATGTATTTAATTTGAGCGCATCTTCTCAGAAGATTAATCACTATTAAGTCGTCATTGACCTGTGACCCCGAGCAATCGTTGTCCTGTTCAACACCCACTGACGGATTCGTCAAAGCCATTTGTCCGTCCCCACTACTGGTGCCCAAGCACGAATTCCCAGGTCGTCCCTCACCTCCAGCTCATAACCCTCTAATCTCCACTTACGTACTAGAAGTTGCGATTGCCTTCATCAATGAGCATTTGGTAAAAAGAGGACTACGGGACGAAGCTGTATGTGTTGCAGAAAATGCACAACATATGCTTAGGAATTGCACACTTTATGATGAAGAATGAGCACGGCACATGAATATTATGAAGCGAATAGGAAAATTCTAAATTATATCACATGAGGAGATTATATTGACTCCATACAACATTATAAAGCATTTCTGGAATTTGTTAGAGAAATTGGAGAGATATGAGATATTATGAAGAGAGAAATGGATCAAGGAAGAATATAAATATACTAGATTAGGGGTGTGAATAGGTTGAATTCCTTGATAAGACGCAAAGATAGATATTGAAGACTATTAGTGAAGAGAGCCTTGCTATGAATATGTAAACAGGCAAGATGGTCAAGACCATGACAAAAAAAAGGAAGAAAAACGGTCTACTTGTTAAAGATTTTTATTGAAAAATGTTTATTGTATACAGAATTATTTATGCAATTGTTCACTATTAATTTTCTATTTTATGGAGATAGACCAGGGTGAAGCATTGCAGAACACTAAACACTATCGTATGTCTCAAACAAATGTTTTCCAGTATCAAAAGTATATTCAAATCTATATAAAATATGTCACTATATTTGAACCATTGTCTAATATTCTTGACGAAAGGTTATGTGTTATAATACAACCGTTAATGCTGAATCCAAAAGTATATGAAATATGAAAATATTTTAAGTGCATTTTGGTAAAATTGTTGATGGTACCAATGTTTCTATATTGATGAAATATTTATAAATTTTTAAAAAATATTGCTGAAAGGGAGTGGAAATTGCGTAAGATAATACTGAGTACAATACACTTTTTTTTTCCTTGGAAGTAAGCAAGGGACTATACCGTCAATTCGATCAAAATAACCGAGAGAAAAGTATGGGTCATGAGATACACAGATATCACCGAAAAGAAATAGAAAATATGTAAAAAATATATCTGTTACAAATAACAAAAAATAATGCATTGAAATAACTATTTTAATTTTTATCTATTATTGTTTAAATTATTACGGTAAATGAGATAAGGTATAAAACGAACATCGAAAACTCTCAATCTTTAACCCATACAAAGTATATGTAATGGGATAGTTTCAACTAAAATAAATAGAACTTTATTTACCTAATCACTAAATCCCTAGTAACAGCACATAAGCAATATACCAGTTGAAAAACTTTACCCTCAATTGAAACCCTCAAGTGATTTACAGTTACACGTTAAGTGACTTTTAATCTAGCAATGCATTTTTTTTGAGGAAGTAAATTACACAGGAGATATTCTGAACTACGTAAGCTTCTTTGTGTCAGGAGAATGAAACTATAATATCGTTGATATGATCTATATTTATAGTATTATACAGATAAATAGAAAATATGTTACCAGAATCCATTGTTTCATTAATGAAACAAAATTAATGCAAGCTAGTTGGGAAAAAAATATCTCAAGAAAAGTATACATGCATCTGAGTGATGATGTTTAATGTCAAATGTCTTTTTTCAATCGAACCGAATTAGTGTCAACTCATAAGACTTGCTCTTCCCACATTTCACCCAAATCAAAATACATAATGAGATTTTTTCACAATATAAGGCAATAGGTTTTCCACTGAACTCCGCCTGCAGAACTGGTGGGTGGATTGAGTAGCTTGCCAGTGCTGTTGCCGGTCCCAAGCCCGAACAAAGGAGAAGGGTTGGGTGTTGGGCCAGCTCCTCATCACCCGTAAAACAAGTACAATGCTAAACGCCCCACTCAGAAGCTTCGGATAGATAGGTTAGTCTATGGAACACGGACCCGGCGATGTACAAGGAAAATGAATATTGGAACCTGGAACGTAAAAACACTTCTGCAACCTGGGAAACTGCAAGAACTGATAGATCAAGTTAAGAAGACAAAGTTAACATTAGTAGCCGTGCAAGAAACAAGATGGGATGGAAGTGGTTGTACAAAGAAAGGAAATTTTGCATTCTATTATGAAGGCCCCAACTCCAGAACAGGGTAAGCAGGTGTTGGATTTCTTCTTTAAAAAACCCATACTTGGGCATGTGATTAGATTTTCGCCAATAAATGAAAGAATGTGCCGACTACGACTTAAAGGCAAATACAATAATATATCCTTAATAAATATATACGCCCCAACTAATGATCACAAAGAGGAAGATAAAGAAAAATTCTATGATCAACTTCAAGCAGAACTTGACCAAGTACCTAGAAGTGACACACTAATAATAATTGGGGACTTCAATGCCCAAGTGGGAAAGAAGAAAACATACCAGGAAGTGGCAGGAAAACACACTTTGTATAGAGAGACAAATGAAAAAGGCGAAATGTTACGTGGATTTGCAGAAGCGAATGATTTATTTGTAATAAGTACGCAGTTTCAACATAAGGAAAAGAATAAAGGAACTTGGACCTCACCAGACCAGAACACATTAAATCAGATAGACCATGTTCTGGTCAACAAAACTAAAAGAGAGCTAATCGAAGATGTGCGCTCACTACGAGGGGTAAACATAGACTCCGATCATTATCTACAGAAAGTTATTTTGAATCTGAAACTTCCTGCAATCTACCAGAGAAAGAAGAATCAAGTAACTAGACTGAATACAGAAAACATGCAAGTTCCTGCAGTGCAAAAACAATACAGAGCTATGTTATCAGAAAGTCTTAAAAAACGTGAACCGATAAAGGAAATAAATGAGGACTGGAACCTTAAGGACAGAATATTTAGAGCGGCAGAGGCTACAATTGGTAAAAGAGAGAAAGTCCAAAGGAATGAATGGTGGGATACTGAATGCAAAGCTGCAGTAGAAAAGAAAAACGAGAAGAGGAAAAGAGTGCTACAGCTAGGAACCCGAGCAAGTCAAGAAAGTTACAAAGAAGAAAGAATTAAAGCTAATATAATTTGTAGCGTAAAGAAGGATTTGATCAATGCCAAAATTCCAAACATTGAGGAGAAATATAAGAAGAATGACTAGAAAGTACTTTGGCAAGATTGGGTACTTCAGGAGGATACAAAATAACCCAGGGTTCTGCGCTGATACCGATGGCAGAATCCTAACTCAAGAAACACAAATTCTACAATGTTGGAAGGAATTTTTTACAGAGGTATTTACCCCACCTGATATAATCAAAGAAAACATCGAAATCGATGAGCAGATAAATGTTGGAGACCAGATGGAAGGACCTTCTTTTAATGAAATCTGCTACATAATAAATCATCTTAAGCCAATGAAAGTAGCAGTATCGGATAATTTGGCTACTGAATTATTTAGACTCGGTGGAAGAAACCTCAAGAAAGAAATACATCAGTTAATATTAAGAATCTGGAGGAGTCACGAACTTCCCACTCAGTGGAACGAGGCAATAATAGTTCCGGTTCATAAGAAAGGAAACAAATACGAGTATACGAATTATCGGCCGATAGCATTGCTAAATATAGCTTATAAAATATTTGCCATAGTATTAAATAATAAGTTAACTGCAATTGTAGAAAACAAGTTTAGTGACTATCAAGCGGGTTTCCGTCAAAATAGGTCCACAATTGACACCATCTTCCTGATAAGACCGATATTTGAAAAATGTTATGAGCACGGAATAGAGCTTCATAGATTTCACCAGAGCATTTGACACCATTTTTCGGAACAAAATAATTGAAGGCTTAGGACAGTATGGAATACCGATTAAATTGAGAAAGCTAGTAAGTCTTACATTGATGAACACGAAAGCCAGAGAGAAAATAAACCACACAACCAGTGAAGATTTTGAAACCGGGTTCGGTGTAAAACAAGGCGATCCTCTATCAGCTACACTATTCTGCTTGGTCATGGATATAATCATGTAGCAATTGGGCATTAAAGGCAACATAACTAACAGTGTATCGCCTATGCAGATGACATCTTGCTGACAACAAGAACTAGAAATGCAATGGAAATTTTATTCCATGAACTAGAATCAAGATCTGCGCAATTTGGTTTAACGATAAATGCATAAAAAAAACCAAATACATGAGATGCAAGTTAGGAAAAACAAACCTTTCTGAGTTAGTAGTAGATGGAATCGTCTATAAAGAAGTTGCTGAATACAGATATCTTGGATATGTAGTACACGAAACCAATTTAATAGAGGAGGAAATAAAAGAGAGAATTGCATCTGGAAATAGAGCGTATTTTGCGCAAAAAGACTTATTCAGAAGTAAATTATTGTCAAACTCAAAAAGTGCCAAACTCAAAATATATCACACCATAATAAGACCGGTAATAACCTACGCAGCTGACCAGGTGACACTAAAAACTAAAGAAATCCAAAAGCTCATGATATTTGAAAGAAGAATAATGAGAAGATATATGGTCTTATCAAAATAGAAGTTGGTTCATGGAGAATAAGGAACAATGCAGAAATTGATAAAAATATCAAACATCAAAACATCATAAACCATATCAAAGCATTAAGATTGGGTTGGTTTGGACATGTATGTCGAATGGATGATAATAGAGCAGTGAAGAGGATTTAAACTGGAACCCACTAACAACCAGAAAGAAAGGAAGACCGAGGAACAGATGGAAGGATGACATACTGAAGGACATCAGGGAGATGAACGTTAAGACCTGGACGAAAACAGTACCAGATAGGAAAAGATGGAAGGCGGTGGTGGAGCAGGCCAAAACATTCCACAAAGGAACGTTGTAGTGCCTAAGAAGTAGAGGTTTTTACACTGAACATACTAAAATATATACAAATTAATTGTATACAATATAAAAATAGAACTTAAATTAACATATATGTATGTATTACAAATAGAAATACTATGTTCGGAAATTACTACATGAAAGTGAAATTCAAAGTTATTTCATTCTGCAATGTCGGATACTCTGTAATTTGCCTTCAAAAATTCAGCATAGAAGAAAGCTGGTAATCGGAGTGTATAGTGAAAGATGGTTATAGCATATATTTTATTAAACAATTAACGATTATAAAAAATATGAAATATAGAATAATTGATTCGGTAAAAATACATGGAAAGGAAAACGGGAAGAAAGAAAATAAATACTTCTCATCGATTAATTTCGTGTTACGAAGAAGATTCTTAGCAATTTTACATTCAAACAGTAACCGTAAAATTTCCAAATTGTAAGTTTCCCAAGAAGAAATTCAGTCGTGAATAGAAGTAAAATGTGTAATGTTCATATTGTTTGTTGATGAATTAGGATGACAGCAAACAAGTATAAAATAATGGAATGTGCCTCGGAACCTTTTTTCCTCAATCATAATTGAATTATTCTTCTAATTTTTACTTCTTCCAATTTTGTAACAATAACTGGTATAAATCATTAGTATACTCAGAGTATAATCTCTAGAAGATATAAGAAGGTTGTTTACGTAATAGCATTAAAACGGAAAAAATAAATGGGACTGTTAATCATGAATTCTCAATTAATTGCCCATTCTCAAAACCATAAGTTTTAATATGCTATTCGAATAGAGATGTAGTTATAATCCGCAATTTGTCAATGGAAAGAGTTAAAGTGACTTATACTGCGGCTTTCTAAAGAGAACTCTAAAGCTATAAAATGGTACAACCGTCACGATATACATCAGTATAAATCGTTTCGACGATAAAATTAAATACGTACGAAAAATTCATACATATATCTTGTATATGAAACAATCTTTAGAGTCGAATTTCTCCCGCTTCAGAAATTATTTATGACATATCTCCAAGTATTTAATTGTTCGCAGAATATTACACGAGGAATGAAAATCAAACGTGAGAGCACGACAATTATTCTTTAATTTTATCAAAGAATATTTCTTGCGTTAATTTCAAAGTAATAATATTATAGTATTATTATTAATATAGTACTTTTAGTAAACACAGTATTATGAGTAATATTGTTAGTGTAATTAGTAATGGTATTCTCGGCGTTACGTCTTGTTTATAAAATTTTGGATGCAAAAAATTAACGTTTAAAATAATTGTTATTTATGAGTAAAAGCTAGTTGGATACTTAGTAAACGTCTTCGAGAGTCGTAATATAATGAATTTTATCGATTTTTGACGGTTTTTGGACAATTTCGAAAAAAAATTAATATTTATGTATATCAACAACCATAGCAAAATATTTATGCCACTTGTTAAACGGATATGGAAACATCGCATCATATCCTTCAGTACTGGTAAGTCGACGGAAATGGCACATTTCTGGCCTCTCTGATTTTTTTTTCTTTTTCAGAACGATGTCGTGTGAAGCGAGTTTGGTGCTAGGTCCTTGGCAACGCGTAGCGAATCCAAGCATGAGTCGTGAAGGAGTGCCTGGCTGGCAAGACTCTCACTCCCCTCTTCTAAGCCCCTCTACCACCCCTTTAGTCGGCTCTTCTTTGACACAGGTACTGTCTCCGTCGCCGCCAAACACAACCTTCATGACCTTTTGTCACACTCGCACACGGCTACCTCTGCCATATCCTACTTGAATACCACATTTCGCCAGAATTTTCTTTGGTGTCCGAAAGTTAAACATTTATTATTATTATTATTAATATTATTATTATTAATATTATTATTATTCCACCTAACCATGAATTGGGTAAGGGAATTGGGAAGGAGAAATGTTGTGTTGCCAGGCAACTTATCGTACCGACATTTGTCAGGTAGGTGAGGAAAACTTCAGCTGAAAACCTCACCTAGTTCGACAGAGCAGGGTTTGAACGCACGCTCTACCTCTCAGCGGAAGCGAGGACCTACCACCAGACCACCGTTGTCGGTCGAAATTTGAACTAGCATGGAATCAAATTTTATTCGTAAAATGAAATTTCGTACAAATAACATTTGAATAAAAGCTATCTTCAAGCTATGCTCAAAATACAACTGAGGTCAGATTTGTTCAGATCGTGGAAAACAGATTCATTTACCTATTATTCGTAATCTTGTTATGATACAGCATCCCTTTTCACGTAATGGGAGAACGTCTACAGCTACCGCACGGAAAGCGTGTGAAGATCAAAAGCCTAATATACAAGCGGAGCAGAAACAAAACTTACACCATCAGAAAGTAGGATAAAATACCTCACTCCACCATGTATTTTCTCTGTCTAAAATTCTTCATATTTTTGTGTTGAAAAGAATGCGGATGAATCAAATGTATGATGAACTGATTAGAAACATCCTACCAAAACGTGGGACGAACTATTCTGGGTAAAGGTTTGGGGGAGTCTCTATTATAATAAGGTTGATAAATTCCCAAACTATTTAACAGAAGTCCAAGTATCGACAATGCCGCTCATGTATTATTTAGTAATAAATATCATTCAGTTGCAATTTTTGATTATATGTGGTTAAATTTAATGTACACAGCTGATATCAAAAGAGGAGAAGCGAAAGAAAATTATAGAATTTGATATTCGTCCAGATGCAACTCTTGTTGTGAGGGTCCGTAGCCACTTCGATAGTGCTGCAGGGACGAACGACGGAAAAGGAGGCGACCATGACCCAAGAACCACATGCGGCGCCCGCCGGCTGTCCCCTCCCTCCCACTCTCTCTTCCCCTTTTCCACCTTCGCAGTCACACACTGCCCTGTCCACCATGCGTCTTCATTGCGACACCGAAAGACCAACGTTGCCATACTCTTAACTTGGAAACATCGTTTCTCTCTATTATAATTTTCAATGCGACTGAAAGCAATACCAAAATAAAATTAGGTGAAATGAGTAAATACATATTATGCCTTAGTATTTTATTTTGTTAGGATACTTTTTATTATAAATTATTATTTTAAAGTTACATTACTTTTCATTATCGGACAGAAATTAACGCAAGGTTACATGTTTAAATGTTTTACAGTTGTCGTTTACAGTTCTACAGTTAAATGTAAATACGATCTTCTCAATTACCATCTTATATTTTTAATTGTAAATGTTTAAAATCGTTAGACGGAAGACAGAACTGCTGAGAAATTAGTATCTCGTGGAATTTACGAAGATGTATGAAATTGTACCATTATTTCATCAGACTTTAAAATATTCTCGGACGACTTATCATCATTAACTAAACATTGGACAGCTCAGAGGATAGGGTACTAGAAGTTTCCTTGCACTGACGGGTAGTCTCTTTGAATCGGTAAGGAGGTGTTGGAAATACTGTTTTATCAAAACAAGTATGTCAGAAATGCATTGCCAAAATAATATAAATATTTTGGGTGGAAGGCCCAGGAAATATTTTTAAAAAATTGTTTTACAATCTCACGAAAGTCATATTATTCTTATTTTCTTGTACATAACATTATCTACGATATTAAATTCAGTAACGAGTTTTTTAGTCATTTTCGCATATTTACCCATTAAAAATGAAAAATACCCGCATTTCTTTAACGAGATAAATACTTCTTTATGAGACAAATCATTAACTGTATCCACTTCAAACAACAGATCGTGCATCATTTTGTTCGAAGATATCATGAAAACGATATCAAGGTTAGTGTTAAGTTTTCTTCAATGTATAACACTCGATGCACTAATACCTTTCACATCACCATCGTTGGCAGTTAAGAAGCAAGTGTGTGTCAAAATAAAATACAAGCAATTGGCCTAAACAGATGAATATCACTTATTAAAATTAAAAGTAACGGGATGTTAGGAATGTTAAGTAATGATGAATCAGGCGTAAACACATAGTACTTAACATTGAGTATTCGAACTCTCCCATTGTCTAATTTGTTGTTTGGCTACAAGTTCAATTCGTCTTATTATTGAACCACCATATAAATGTACCCCAACATTAAGAGATATATCATTTTTCATTAATATATTAAGCGCAGTAAATTGTTCCCAGTCATAAACGATAGTTTAATGAACTGAAGGTACATCAGTATTAAGAAAGCTATTAATACATGTTACTTAAAGCTATTAATTACTATTAAGTAAACGATCGTGTACTTACAAATAGTAGCAGTGTTCATCGAATAATCCAATCAGATAAATCCAAACACACACACACACCACAATACATGTAAAACACAATATAAAACATGTAATTAGACAAACAACTACTAGGCTACCGCTCACGGAAAATTACTGGAGTGAGAATCAATTCAACTACTGTCAAAATGATTCAAAGATTTTAGACAACTACGAGTATGTGCCGGAGAATAGTTTCTTCAGCGCTGTCTATATTTGAGACCATGAAATACGCTGGTATCTAGTGAAAGAAAATCATTCGATGGGCAACATGTAGAAGGAGTATTATTTAAAAAATTGTTCTTAAGATACTTGTTAAGATTAGTTCTAAATACATTCTATTCAACATATTCATTTCACGAAAACTGAAATGCAATACAAACAATTTGTTTGTTGTTTGGATTTATTGAATATTACTAACATTTGGAGTTTTTTATACTTTAACACACCTATCACTAATTTATACCTTTTAATAAATTTGTATAGTAGTAAGATAATTAAAATACTATGAGGTCTTTTTTACATATTTAAAAGATGTATTAATTTCATATTTTGGAAAATATAACGCGAAGTTTTTAGCATGAGATCACAAGGAGCCTCTCTCGAGCTAGTATGGAGTTAAGCAAAACGATGTGTATCGAAAAATTTAGCACATTTTGTATAAAAATCAACCAAAATAGTCATTTGAAAATTTTTAAACAAAATAATATAATGATTAAGTAAACTGGAGTCGCATATTCAAGTAATTTATTGATTATTTTGAAACCTGAAGACTTAAGTTAGTTGCTATTCATGTGCCTTGTGTTCAGTGTTGTCAAGCCTTCATCAAGCCAAATATTTCTCTGGTATTACTAGCGCACTCTCCCTGTGATCCTTCGAATCTTGAGCATTTATTTGGATGATCAGCGGGAGACTTTTTTATACGTTATTATATTTTTGTATGTTTATATATTTGACTGTTATTGTTTCCAACTAATTTTAAATTACAATAAAACAAAACAATTTATAATATAAGAAATGAAAATAGAAGTTTGCGGATGAAATTGACACTGCTGAAGGTGTTTTCTTCTCAGATTCAAATCAATTTTACTTTTTGTTTACAAAAGTACAAATTTTTACAAATATATTTTTAAGGATGTTGAAACAATGTTCTTTCTTCTTTATTAAGACTGAATATTACATTTCCCGAATTTCTACCAGTAGATAATAGCACATTTAGTAGAAAATTATAGGAATTAGACAAATTTTACATTTCTTTAAACTGAGTTAGTAGTGTTTAAACATATTTCATAAAATAATTGTAGAAGCATACAAAGAAAAAAGTTCAAAATCTACAAACGTATTTTTTCAAGTACTTTTTTTAATGTTTTTGTTTCCTGATAGAGAAAAATATCTTAAACGTCGTGGAGCATTTTCGTCACATTTTCGTGGGTCATTTATTTTCTAGTTCCTCATAAAAAATCGAATATCTTCAAGATATAAACGATTATATGACCGGTGTTGGAACCTATGCTCCCTTGCGTTGATGAGCAACAGTGCAAATAGTATGAGCGTCTGGAATCTGTCTCCCCTTCTGATATATTATGTGAGTTTAGAGTAAATGGAACTTTAGTTATGTATGATATGGTGTGTCGTCGTATTACGCATGTCCACTACAAATCAAACCTACGTTCTTCCAATTATTGTCATCCTCTTCGTACACCCAGTTTCGTATCCGCAAAGTACGCAGAAAAAGGAGAGATAAAGTCGAATATGACTAATTCGAACTTCCTTCATTGAAAAATGTCTTTAATTAGAACAAATTTTCATTTGGGACAATAATTTTCTATTATAATAATGTTAAAAAATCGTAGATAATTCGAATATTGTTTTGAATATTTCGAACTTTTAATATGTGTTCATGAAGACAACATTTTCATTGCTTGGGCTGCAAATCCTCTTATCAGCTACAATACGTGACATATTTTTGTCTCATTTCTCCGTGGAAAGTTGGAGAGCGGGGATCACTCTTCTCTTTTCTGGTCCTACCTTCCGACTCAAGAACTGATCTTGAAAGAATCGCGAATATTCTGAGCAACTGATAGCTAATCGGTCAAAAGCAAGGAAAAAAAACAGATTTATTTAACAAAATTCCAAAAAGGTTTTTGTATTGTATCCTTTACTGTGTCATCGCTGTGCACTACCAAGGTTAGCTTTCTGTGTATTGAAACACACATTTTTTAATGGATTTTGTAAGAAGAGTCCTGATGCATTTTAAATTTTATAGTTGTTGTTTAATATCATTACCCTCGCTTAAAGTTTGTATTTTTTTTAGTCATACAACATTTCTTGAATGAAACGATTTTGAAACTGTATACAATAATGTAGTTCCTATTTACTTAATTAAGCGAAGAGATGTAATTCACATTTTTTGAAAATGCTAGTTTTACTTTGCTATCAAATTTTTCAATTTCGACTGAAATAGAAGCTTATTGAAGCTTGAAAAGAGTGTGAAACAGCCAAGAGACCGGTCGAACGAAGTGCATAGTCGCAGAATGTGCGTCGAAGAGGCGGAAGCCGCGAGCGTCTGAGAGCGCGAGGAGGCCGACCGACCGGGACAGAGACCGTCTTGGCAGCTGCACAGAAGCTGGCCGTTCACTTCCTAGTCTCTTCGCTTTCTCTGCAGGTGGGCTTACCGAAGGCGCTTTCTGTCTTGGCTACATCAAAGGACTTCCATGTTACCAAGATATATCTCTCATCTGTTACAGTTATTGAAGTACACATCAGAGCGCACGGTATGTAAAAAAGTTCATCAAGACTCATACTTTCACACTAGCACTTCATTAGATAAAGGTTTTCATATCATTTGAAAAGAGTTTTGTTGTACTGGAAGTGTATTAGAGGAAATAATCGTTGAAGTGAAGAATAGTAATGTATGAAAGCAAGACATGTAATATACCTTTCCATTTGTTTCTTTGTCCAATGAAATGAATATTTGATTATAAGGTTCACTTTATGGTGGTAAGTCATGGAATTCCTTACCTTTTTCACAAATGGTCATTTTAAAGTCAAAACTTTGAAAAGTGCCCCCATATCATGGAATTTGCTTAAGTTTAAATTTTATCGAAAGTATTACATCTCATAACCGACAAAGATACAAAAACAATGTTTATTCTTGCACGTTTTTTTAAGTTTGTAAAAAATCTTTTTATACTATACTCTTAGATAAAATCTATGAATTTGTCAATTTTTATAAGAGTTATTTAATAAGAACTATACTATAGAAATTATTATTATATTTAATGCATATAATCTCTATAATCTAATCTTCACACTTTCCTCAACTACCCGACTTCGCAAGGTGGTTTTTGTTGTTACGATATTGTTTACTCATCGTAACAATTTAGAATATTAAAAAAAAATCAAACAACTTGGTTTTACTTAGTTTATATTTTTTCTCTTATTTTTCTTTGCGTACGGGTCTTTCTATATTAATTCAAGTAATGAACAATTAATTTGCTACCTGACTATTTTCATTTTTTTTTCACATTTTGTATACACTTGCTTACATTTTTCAGTTGTTCAAAATTCCATCTTTTTGTTTTTGAATTTTTGGTTTTTCAATTATTTAAATATTTGTTATGGGGTGCAACCTAATTTTGTCAAATACAGACATTTAGGACTTTCAATGATGTGTGTGTATAATCACTCTAGTTACTTCATATTGAATTAATGAAATTCAACATGGAATAAACTTTATTATACGCTATATATTTCATTTTCCTATCTCAATATTTTATATTAGATCACAGTCTCTGAATTTCAACAAGTCACACAAAGAAATGTCAAATTTTATATTTTTTATCTTAAAAAAGGAAATATATTCCAATTTTTCTTCTATTATTGATATGTCTCTTGAGAGTTTATATATGAAGTTTTTAAATTGATATAGAAATACTTTAAAACTCATAATTTCAAAAATCTCAACAACAAAAGAAGGTTGAGCATTGTAATTTTTATAACCAGTATTAATTAGCAGATTATTTTTCTAACATAGACGAACTACATCTCTGGAATAATTTTACGCGTTTCAAGACATATGAAACCTAATACTGATCTTCACAACCAACTATGACCTTGTCAAACCCGTCACCTTAGCGTAGGTCAACTCTGCAGAAGAATTCTGCACCACTCGACAACCTCAAGTCAAATATCTAAAATTTAAAAAAAAGAAGAGACTAATGAGGCGCGCACTGACGAGTTTGGAAAAAAAGAATGCGTGCGCGAGAGAGAGCACATCTGCTAAAAAACTGCGTCGTCTATCTTCAAATATTGGTTGAGCTATCGACTAGAAAATTTTCGAAACGGAAAACGCCCGCTTTGCTTTCTATTTGACGTCCAATCGACAATCTGACTCGTGCCTGACTAAACAGTCCATTGAAATCTCCCCGGCGGCTATAAAGTTATTGACAAAACCGCGAGATTTCTGCGCAAGTTCGGACGAGTAGGTTCGGTCGCGTGAGTGGGACGAACAATAGAGCGGGTATCTTATCGCGATCTCTGACGGCGTTAACGCGACACAGCTGCAACCCTGGCGGGAGCGAGAGGGGTGCTGGAGAGGGATTGAATGGGTGGGTGTTCGGGGCGTTTCGAGGAATTGACCGGAATGTGATGGGAATGGAAGATGAAAATGAAAAATGAGAGAAGTTGAAGTATTACGTCTTCATTACACCTCTTCATGATTATCATTATAACCTAATTGTTCTAATCATATATACCAAATGACATTTCTAATATATTCGAAACTCCCAGTGGATGCCAGAAGGTGCTACGACTTTTAAAATCGTCAAAATTTAACAAACTAATTTTAATTTATTTTATTTTCAAGTTTATTCATGTTTCATTAAGCTGTTTGTTTTTCAATATGTATTTTATTTCTGTGTTCCTTGTTAGTGATTTCTTCTCATTCAATGTAACAATTAATTTAACTATGTAACTATAATGTATCTTGTGATCGCTACTGACCTGAGATGCTAAAAAGCGACCTTAAATAAACAAACTAAAAAAAGATAATCATGACTTTACAAATGCATGGAATCACACAATTACAAATTCTACGAAAAGGAAATTCAAACAGTTCACGAGAGTACAATGAAAGAAAAAATGTATTAAATATGGTTCAGACCATTAGCGTTCTTCCACCAATCCACACTAAACAGAAAAAAAGGAAGTTATTAAAATTTTCAATACTAAAATATAAATATTTACGATGGGATTTGATAGCCTTGTTACGTGTATGTCATATAAAATATACATGTGGTTGGCGAGAAAACATTGAGTGTTATTGTATATGACCTACACGCTAAAAACTACCAAATCCTATTATGAATTCGGAGGTGAAGAACAAGATGGAAAATATTTGCATTAATAATATTTATAATATATGTTAATATAAATTATACGTTATCATAAATAAAATAAGACTATTGTTGTATTGTCAGGACGTCGTTTGTGATTTAAATGATATATAATTTTCATATAAAAATCGAACCTATCATACATTAACAGAATTGAATAACAAATTGAATAACTATCATACATTAACAGAATGTCCATATTTTATACAAATAGAGTAGCATTTATCTTACAGTTATAGGATGACTTCAATATGTAAAACAAATGCATTCAAGTTTGTTTCACTGGTATGTTTTAACAGCTGCTAATGCCAAGCTTTTAGTGCCGCAGCACTGTCTTCATCACACATTTTCGTGCTGTTTCGCAAATAAATTACATTACCGTATCTACTAAAATTCCCACCAAAAATAAAAAAAGATGAAACATATATTTAGGATTTAATATTAATTTAAAAGTAATTAAGAAAGAAAAAAACAGTATTTCATTGCTTAGAAGTGGAAAGTCGTTATTTTGACGGTAAACAAAATACAAAAAATACGAAAAACGAAATAATTTCAAAAAAATTAGAAATAATGGTTGAACGCAATAATTTTTAGCAGAAAAATATTGTTATTGACTGAAATCTGAACTTAGAATGGAAATTTTTATTGACGTTCAGTGAAATGTCAGGAATAATAAAAACAAGCTTTATTTTATTACTTAGAGTAGAACATTCCTTATTTTCTAGTGTGTAAATTGTGTGTTAAACTACAATTAAGATAACATTTCTTTAGTGCAATGCTTCAATTAAAATTTTCCCATTTGTGCAGCATTCTTCTTGGACCTGAGATAAAATTTACTCCTCCGGAGAGAAGACTAAGATCCATATTTTATATCAAAGAATATATAATGTTCATGGAATATTATATCAGAAAATCCCAAGAGTTATTTGGTAATGGGGTTCAATATAATAGTATATAATAGTTTGGTACGGATAATAATATATAAATGCACAGTATAAATAATAATAATAATAATAATAACAACAGGTTGGTCCTGTATCTGAAGTTTTTTCCGGAGCCAAATAAACATTGGAATAGATTTCTTATATTGAAAAAGTAACCTGCTGAAGAGAAACAATGTTTACATAAAGAATTACCTGACACATAAACGAATGTTTTCGGACCAACATGCATATTGTAAAATTGTTTCTCAATATGATGATTACAAATTTTCTTTTAAATGAATCAGTAAACTCTGCATATTTCGTAAATTTAATTTGCATTATGCAGATTATACACAAACTTCAAGACAAAAGTGAAGTGACGCAGCTGCTTATCTGCAGATTTCCTGCTGCGCTGGGTAACGAGCGTGCACAGGTCTCGAACTCGGCTCTGCGGGGGTATAACGCCTTCATTAGGTCTCGATCTATTCAAGCGGTGCTCCCTTACGGCAGGGTTTCCAAACATCTTTCGGAGACACTGGTGAACTTATAAACACATTTTTTCCATCAAAATGCACTCATATACCCAAACTTTTCGAACAATTTCGTCCATTGATCCAATTTACCTTCATAATAGTCTCGCGCCCCAAAGCGCATTATTTTAATAAAACCTCTAGAGCCTATGAATCATAATTTATGATATAACAATTGACTTAATGCAATAATACCGAAAGCTTAAAAGAAGTCTTACAGGTGTAAGTTTATTTATGAGATACCATCACATTTTTGTCTAAGTATGAAATATTCGTCCAATCAATCTTTCATACTCACGTGGCACCAAAGTAAAGATAGAAATATATAGTTTTCTTTTTCGTCACTAGGGGTTCCCAATGTGCATAATTTCCAAGGCAATAAATACCTCAAGTTTTGACAATGGTTGCCTATTAGTTAGGTAACTATGAAGAAATGAACGAAGAACGAGTCGTTCCTTAAGACGGCATGTCACATTACTATGGCTAGAAATAAGACATAGCATCAAGAGACTCTGGGACACGTGATTACAATGTAGTCCTATGGATGATCACCTTTATTGCCATAGCGCTCCTCAATGGTTGTCCATATAGCTACCGTAGTCAGAACCTTATCTATCTATGACCTTGAGATTTCTGTTAAAATCTGCCACCAATTTTTTCTAACTTCATTATTCATTTCATTGTTATTAGTTACGAAGTAAGAAAGTACAGAAAATTTCTCAGGAATCAAACTATTTTATTCTGTGAATAATTCATTCTAGAATATGACAGCAGTATATAGGTGAATATTAATAATTTGGGAGGTATGAGATTAAAAAATACTTCCATTAACGTTCCATTAGTTTACAAAATAGTCTGTCTCGTCATCATTTGTCCCGCGTATAAATTAAAGACTTTCGAAATGTTATACTCCTTAACAGCTTGAACCATTTGATGGTTCATTTAGCGTACTTTCACATGCATCACCTTTGCATTGTTTGGACAAATTTTACAACCTTACTAGATGAAATTATCCATCGTCAATCGGGAATTTAAATTGGTCTCACTATTTCACGAAGTTTGATAGATAAAAAATCAGTAAATTGTGTATTTTCCAACCACAATTCTTGTAAAATTATTTCTTGATATCTTCACAGAAACAGGTCACTCCACGACGTTCATGATCTTCTTCACCTGAGAACTTTGGTTGGAACAAAAAATTTAGTTGGATAAGTGGTACGCATGAACAACTGAATGGATTGTAATGAAACATTCAGTCTGATTTTTGAGGCTTGTAAATTGTCACTAACCTAAGTTTTATATTGATACTGTGAGATGAGAGTTTAGAGTAAGAATGAAAATACCGAAAAAGTCAGTTATTCTCATATATACAATGAAGACATTCTGACAGCAATAGAATCATTATTTGTTGAAAATGAATTCAATACGAAACCAAAATAATATGCCTATACATCCTCCACACAAACATGCTACTTTTCAAACAGCCTTCCGGTCACCCCTAAAACGATGTTCCGAACAACGCAATCTGTCGTTGGAAATCGGAACCAGTGCCAGGGTGCGTGCATCTCTCGAAGAGCCTAGAGACCTTAATTTAAGAGAAAACCACGATGTCCACGATTTTAGAGTACGTAATTTCTCATTACAGCTATATTTACTACGAACAAATTCTCATAGCTCCTTTGGCGTCACCTGTTAATCAATGCTAAACTTTCCAGAGATAATATTGAAACTGTTTAAACGAATCTTTATCCTTTAATATGTATTTGCCATTTTAAACAATTATTAAATTTGGTCACTATTTAATGAATTGTATTATACTAAAATATAAAATCGCTAAAATATTTACAATAATTTATAATAATATTTATTAATACATTATTATTTATAATAATTGTTTATTATAATAATTATTTATAATACAATAATTAATTATTATATTAATAATTAAAATACAATACATTATTGTACCCGTAGCTTCGTGCACTATCAATAGGTGGCGATGTTCAATAAAGAAATATGTAACAATAATGGGCAACACACACATTTATAATATTGTACAACTCAGAAGTTTATATTTATTAATAAAAATAATGTGGTCAATTCATCAAAACTTATAGAACACAAATAATAAGTGACGACTGAAATAGGATGACTTTTATCACAACAATACGAAAGGAAATATTTGCTTTCTCTGACATGACGCCTTTTTTCACATGACTAATTTTGCCACTCGAATATTTTATAGTTCGGGCGACGCAATGTAGTGTTATCGACGTATACTTGGAAATATCTTCAACCATCTAAACAAATTTTTTCCTCTAATAATGATAGGAATATTTCTTAATGTGCACTGGTACATTAATTAAACGGTAGGATTTGGATTAAAGTTGATGGTCAGATGGGCATTTTGGAGAAGAGTGTTGTCTAAATATATATTTTTTATTTAATATACAGAATTCCTTGGAACATTACGTTAAACAAAATAAATATCCAAAGTACTAAACATTCAATACCCAACTTACTTTACCAATGGACTATTCTGTCGTGCACCCCTGTTTTCTGAACGGCAATCGCGAACATACTGGTGGTCCAGCACGTGCTTTGAACGTGAATGTGGCTGATACAGCTTCTCACTGCCGTGTTTCCCACCTACTTTCCCATCCATTACGGCTCTTAGCCGAATTCGCAACCTCTACAATGTATTCGCGCTCCTCGTTTACTATCTTTCCTTCCTTTGTCAATTATATTTTGATTCAACCATTGAAAACTACGATTCATCCATGTAAGTTTAACTTGCTCTCTGGACTTGTACCTACCGGTCCCTTGTCCACGTGCACTATCGCGATCATCATTTACTTCACTAATCCTAACACTGGGATTCTATTGCCCTCACCACTTCGCCCGGTCCATCCCACGGCATGGATGTCTTCGTTAGCAGCCATCTGTTAATTGCCGCTGATCTATCGCCCTACAAGTTTCAGGCAGCTTATCTGCCGTGCTCATTAAGGTTCTGGGCGACTGCAGGATGCTACCGTGCTCGGCTGGGGTGGTCAAACGCCTTCGCAACCGCTTCCCCCTCCATGATCGCTTTTACCACTGCCTCTGAAAACCTTAACAACAAAAACCCTCTGGAATAGTTGTGAACAATATTTTGACACTATAGTGATATTCGTTATGACCATCTTATTTCCACGGGGACCGTCATCATCATCATGTGGATATCTAGAAAAACATACACTTTCACTTTTTTGAATCTTCAAGATTACTGTCAGTACAGATTCAACCGCATCCCCGCTTTCAGGACCATTACTTATTTCATCACATTACCACCATTATAAAAGTTACTCAAAAGCATTCTACAAAATCAACCAATGAACAGATTTATCCACGCCTCGGTATTCTTTACTTCGAATATTTCATTACTCATTACTCATTTGGAAATAATTAATCCATATTTTAATTCATTTCAGTTCATCATAATATCATTACATAGTTTGTGTTTTATTACTTCATGTGTAACATGTTCGTGCGTAATTCAATTATTTATTGATATTTATTTTGAAATATTCGCAGACTTTTTGTAATTCTTTTATCATAAACTTCTATATGGTTATTACATAGGCCCCAATTAGAAGAGAATCTAAAAAGTTATTTCTGCGTTGCACCCAGATATGTTTACTGGTCAGACTGCAGTAATGTCTTAATCACAGTCACGATGCTCGAAACTCAGTTTTAATGAAGAGAAACCTTCGAAACAATAATTTTAATACTTAATTGCTTACATATCTTGCAAGGTCTGCAGCTTTTCTTCCTTTTCCATGTCTCGTCAACACATAACTATTTTGTTCATTTGAGAATGTATATGAATCCATTCGTATGTTAAAATTACTTTCTTTCTTTTTAAAAGAACCGCTCACAAAAATAGTTGATTCCGTAATGTTAGTTTATCATTTTTCTTCTAAATTGCCCTTTAAATCGTTTGAAGACTAACAAGAAAGTGATAATATTTTAAGAGTAATTGTATAGTAGTTTTGAAGCTCCAACTTGTTAATGTGACTAAAAACCCTCATTATTAAGTTATAATAGATTCTTGCATATAGACGATATATTTAATTCACGTTTGCTACAATCATGCCATCATATCTGAATCTGTTCAAATTTATTGTCACTGTAGAAAACATCCCATTCACTTGCTTTTATGGTAAGGAAAAATATAGAACATTTAATTTGTTTTAATTCACAATATCATTACCTTTGTTTACAGCAAACTAACCACTAACAGATGAATTATATTAAACGTTGCAATTTTGAAAGTGAATATTGAGAAAAGGAACTAATGTCAAAAGAGCAAATAATACTGCATAATTATCTGTTTTGAGAAAACTCTCCCTTATAATTCAAATCCTAAAAATAACCCGGAGGTACCCCCCCCTAAATCCTTTGACGCAGACCTCCCCAAACTTGCGACACCCCTCCAAAAAAATGTTATGCCCCCCCCCTTCGCTTTGACTCACTCCCAAATCATATTCCAAAAATTTAGAAATATTTTACAACTTTATCCCTCTTATTTACCTAACTCCATATAGAAAACCTGTTTGCAAAACTAATGCATATACTTTCTCATACACTTTTAAAACTCTTATCTATACAGTACACAAACTAACTTTACAAAGAATAAAACAACTATTTTCTTGTATCCTATATTAATGTTGACATCAACAATTTAATATTCTGTGTATAAAATACTGGGAAAGTGATTGCTTGATAATGGCTATTGTTTAATACCATTTTTCTTCAAATTTTGCGCAAAATTCAAAATAAAACTATTTTTTTTGTATTTTACTTGCACGATAAAAAGTAGTTTGCTCTAAGGAATATCCAGTAGGCAAATCATTCCGACCGCGAAGAGTAAGGATGTTGGTGTGAGCGAAAGATTATGAGTCAGAGAGCAATTCTGACACGTTTGGGAACAAAGATGTGTCAGTGAGGGAGGCACCCAGCCGCCTTCTGATATTTTACAGGCTATTCGGTATTACGCACGTCTTGTTAAAAAATACTTTTGGTATCAGAGACACTAAAAACTAATATTTCCGTTAAAATAGCGCGATTTTCTTCCTTGATTACAGTAGTGTCGCTAGACCACGTATAAGAGAAAGTAAAAAGAATGTTCATCACCTATATCCATTTTACCGACAAAGGATACATTTAAATGAGATTAAAATAGCATAATTAGGTTTTAATTTATATTTCAGCAGCTAAAATAAATGAAAGTAGTCGAATAGAGTTTGAATTTTTTAAATTTCAAAGAACCATACCATATATATTAAGATTCATATGCGCTAAACTGAGACTTTTCGGTTTCATACGTTTTATCGGATTATTGCACTGGATAAGCACATCAGATACATGTCCCCTACTTTACTTGTAATATGTATAAGCAACTGGATGAGGGAAGTAGCAGATTTGTCACTCAATTTTAAGAAACGTTGGTCATGAAAATCGTTAAGAAGAGTGTTGNTTAGTAACGAGTATAGGTGTGAGTGACTGCAAACGTCAGTTAACGAAATGTATATTAAAGAATCCAATATGAACGTAAAAATTGAGAAACGACAGTTTTTCTTTCACCTCTCTTTTTACCTTAAACAGCACGCAGTAATGCTTGAACAGCGCTTGACGCTTTTTCAGACTACGACTCAGAAGATCCACTACCATTGCACATCACTTTAAAAAATGTAATATTTTTTGGCAAAGTTCTATCCACTTGTCATATCTAAAAGTTGATAAATCACAAGAAACGCAAAAACTATTGTCAACACAGTAAAAATTAATCAATTCCTCAAAAATCGGGTAAAGCACTATAACAAAAACACGCAGGCTCCCGAACGGCAAAACATTGGGGAAAAACGAGATACAAAATTCAGCTCCGACATTGATCACGCACAGTGAACGGATACACTGGAGGCAAAGCAATGAATCTTCAGTGCAACGCTGTTTTCTAGATCGGCCATGTTTTGAGTAATCTTACCATTGCATGATAGAGAGGTAGGTATCTGTTGTCACTTCTTCATGTGAAGGCGATGGGTCTTCCGTTCTTTTGATGAAATGAACCCCCCCCTACTCGTATCCCACGCTCGTGTCTATTTATTCAACGGTCTCGAACTCTGCGCGGCATGTCTTTTTACGATTTATTCTCCACTTTCGAAAATGAACTGAAATTATTTTCATGTTAAAATGCCCGTAAAGTTTAAAAATTAATACGACATTGTTGTGATTTTTATTTTAATACATGCTATTTTAAAGTATATTTATTATTTAAGTATTAAATATTCTAAACTTCC
>NNCF01126407.1:2840462-2874785 GCA_002313205.1 Laupala kohalensis | reverse complement strand
CCCTTGTGGGCACCCCTGAATAATTTAGAGTGGAGGAAAACTTCTTTATTTTACAAATAATATTTTATTTTATGTGTGTCACCAATACTAAACGATATTGAATTAGTTATTCAAATGAATAATCAATTTGTTTAGGAAAATTGTTTTCGTTTTAAGGGGAATATTTTCATTTCCAGTTTGCAAAGTATGTGATGTTATACCACTATACTGTTTCTGCTCGAATCGTGGACAAATACGTTTGTCAACGTGGTGTATCTTCCTATAAATGAAATTAATATTTTTTTTGTAATAAAGTATTAATAACTCTTTCTTAACTGTAGAATCACTTAAAAATCTTATAATGAAATGCAAAACAGTGTTAACCACCTGGATTTACAATAAAAATGTNGGGGGGGGGGGCCCCCCGGGGGGGGGGGGGGGGGGGAACTCCGGACCTCCACTCTCTATCCCTTAAAAATTACATTAAAAAATAAAACATTATCTAAATTATAAAGAGGATTGTTGTTTAATTCGTATGTCAGGAAGTGAGTTGACACCGACTTTATATTAATGTAAACATTTTGAATAAAATAAATGATGAGCCTTTGTACGAGATTTTTTTATTTACACTTCAGAACCCTTCCCCTCTTAAGCAAAATCCTAGCTACGTCCCCACGTCGAAGTCTACTGCAACTTTTTCCTACCCTTGCGACGCGGCATGTCTTCCATGCTTCGAATGGGCAACTCGTACTCCACGCCTTCACCTCTGAGGTGCTTTTTCGCCCGCGTCGTAACCTTCCTTGATTTGTGTTCAACGATGGAACCGTAGAAACAGCCAACGCTCGTTACGGACCTCGAGTGGCGCAAAGTGGAGCTGTATCTGGACGCCTAATGCGCCTGTCCGGAATAACTAATGGAATATTTAGAGCGGCTAGCAGCTACGACACGCCGCGTGAAATCCCATTCGCTTGGAATTGAAGGGGAGGAAACGAATGTGTTCGTGTGCGTTCGTGAATGTGATGTGACTTCGACCACTTGTTTACATTTTGCTTCACTAGGAGGTATGGAGTAGAAACGGGATAATGGAGGTGAAAATATTAATTTCGCGTTATTTGCCAATATATTAGTTAAATCCTGACCTTTTTGTGCAATACCAACTTAATTATTTGTGCTAGGAATGTTCTTTATTGAAAACCAATATAATATTACGTACTTCTACAATTAACGTCCATTATATAATGAAACTAAATAAATAATCAAAGACATACAATCATACACATACAGTCCGTTAAAAGTCTTTGATAATTTATCTAATTTCATAATATTACGTTGGTTGGTCTTTCGACATGAAATATTGCAGACCAGAATTAAATTCTTCACTCATTACGATCTCACTTAAGACGGAAAACTACTAATTTGAGTATAGGGAAAACCAAAATTGTGTAATGGTGAACAACTGTACAGGTGAAAAATTATTTTGCTACTAGGGAAAAGATAGTTTTCAAACACAAACAGACAGGACAGCTACATCAGCTAAATGGAAAGTGATAATCTCTGTAAGAACACATAATAGTATGTATCGGTAGATAAAGAAATTTATCTTTCTCCACAGGAATACAGTACTTTCAATAATTTAATTATACTATTTAAGTTTGCAAACCAAATAACAAATGTAGTATATAGGTTGACATCTGACTTTATATCAACTATATTATGATAATTTAAAGAACAAAACAATGGAACGACGAGTTAAATCATATTACAAAACAAAAATTAATAAAATTGTTACTTCTAGAAGAGAGTAAGTCATTAGCTTTAATTTCCAAATGCTGATTGAAAATTTTTCACGAAGTAAATTCTAAGAGTGTAAAGAAAAATGACAGACCGCCCCAGTCACGTGTTATCGTAGGCAAAAACTTCGCGTTGAAAAGAGCACGTGGTCTTCCATCTACAATCCTCTCCTTTTCATTTGCGTCTAATTGAGTAGATCGAATTCCCAGCGAGGTCGTCGTTTAGAGGATTCCACCCTCAGACCGCATCTTCTCGTTTGCGGATGAATACGTTTGAATGATTCCAATATTATTTCACAGCTACCGAAGTGGACGTTCAGCGACGTGGAAAGTCGCTATGCCACACGTACAGCGAATAGACATTCGATTTTTATTTCCGTTTCTTAAATCTTGACGTGAATCATGTAAAGCGACGTCATGGGTTATAGTCTATATTAACGGTACGTGTACAAAAGGATTTAGAAAATAATATTTTGTGTTTAGAAACTCAGCATAGTATGCAGAAGAATGGTAAGATGATTTCAGGCATGCATCGAAGAAGTGAAGTTCTGTAATTTAAAAATAAACCACGTATCGTTAGTCAGATTTCATAGCGTGATTGAGATTAAGCCAGTAAAAATTATAAAACGTTTATTGTAAAAACCATTACACGAGAGCTGTATTTGATACGTTATTATAAGAAATAAAAGATGGAAACGAATTGATAATTAATTTCAACTTCTGCATCTTCTGAATAGAGATATATAAACAAACATCTTGAGTTATCGGCAGACAATTTAATGTCGTACAGAAATTATAATAAATTCACAGCAAGACACAATTTCGAAAACAATTCATATAATTTTGGAATTCATTATACAGAAAAAAAACCTCTATAATTTCATTTATATTTTAAGTGCTTTTTATATACATTGTGAATTTATCTTTATTTGTATTCGAAATTAAATTATCTGCTGACATCTCAGGTTGTTTGTTTATATTTTACCATTCAAAAAAATCATACACATTTGTAATTAACTTAATACTCTCCGATGAAATAGAAAATAAACTTATGAATGACACTCATTTTTCGTAGAAAAAATATTTAACTATTTAACGTAACTTTCAAATTAAAAAAAAACAACTCTCCTATAAAATTTACGTTATCTCACTGATTGTTCTTTCCCTGTACCCTTCAGTGATTGTGAGAAGGGAAACATTTCGGATTAGGGAATGTAAAAGTGTAGTGCTATGTATTAATGCTAACGTAAGTCCGGCCGGGTCTGAAAGGGGTACGGATGGTTTATTGTCCACTGAATAATATTTCATACAAATCAAGTTAGATTTCAATCTAGGTATACATTTTTTTCGTGTTACAAATGAAAATAGGGGGGAAATTCTAAATTGTTATGGTTTTATCAAACAGAATGAATAAATAAAATTGTTTGTGAATAAACAAGAAGCAGTTTAAAAATTTGTCATTCATTCACATTTTGCGTAAGAAGTTTAAACATATATTTAAACAAATGTGTAATTTATTTAACCAAGCTAACGAACACTGTACTTTGCGGTTGTTCGCTTCCTTTGCGACTTTTGATAAAGTGTCGTGGAAATACTACTGCTCAAGATTGACTTTTCAGTCTGGCGCTTTTAGCTCAAAAGATACAAAATTTGTTAGAATAGTTATTGATGACATGTATAGCAAATGCTAAAGATGTATAAATTTTGCATAATATGTTTACTATAAATAGCACATAAGAAAGTGTTTGCAAATTCTTGAAATTTAACTGTAGTATAGAATAGAGTAACGAAAAGAAAGAAATGTATCTATAAACAGTTAACTTTATACAAAAAGACGTTGACGGGTTGAGGTGGATGATGTAGTGGATATGTTACCAGAAAGTAGCAAATCAGACTTTTGTACATTGTGCCTAGGTAAAGAGAACAATGTGCCTATACAAAGTGGGGAAAGTGATGAGTATTTCTTACTTTACTTCATATGGCTTTAAGAATTGTGCACTTTGCCTAGGAATTGTTCACAATGCCTAAAATTCCCACATTGCCGGTAACAGATATATGGTATATACTATGAGAAAATATATAATTTTATTATCAAAATGCAATAGAAAAAGATTTGAAAAATGTAATATACTAAAGAATTATGTATATGTTTGGTATATTTTATTATAATAATCTATTTGAAAGGAGAGGCGACTCCTATTTTTTTTAATAAAAAGAAATCTCTACATCTGATTCTATTGAAACAATTTGTGACAACATAACTTAGAGCAACCCCTTTTTTTGTAGTTGTATCTTAAATATCTTTAAATTTTCCTTCTTTTTTTTTTGTTCTAGCTTACATAAATTTTGTCTTCGAATAAAGAAAATTAGCTAATGGCGATTATTATTCATTAGTGAAATAAACGTTGCCAATAAACCTGTCCGTCCAACATTCACATTTTGACTTTTTAATTTAAATTTGTTCAAGTTTCGTTATTTTTAGCAATATTTTTCTGTCCAATCAATCTAGATATAGGACTGGCTGCTTATGAGTAGCAACTAAGGCCAGAAGTGAAACTGTGGGGACCAATTTACTTCCAATAGCCATTAATAGTAAAATGATTACGATGAAATATTAATAGCTGCTGGAGAACAATTAGTTGACCCAAACTTTTTGCGAGATGTAAGGACTTAAAATTGGTCCCCGTTATCTGGAGAACACGTTAAAAGGTTTTTTATTCTTCGTTTTATACATTTCGTCTTCCACAATGCTGTTTCTGATAAATACAAGGAAGACACAATCAAATGAACAATTCATATTGAGTGTGGGATTATTTAGTGATTATGAATGCGCATTGGAATATCTATAATTTTTTGTTAATAAAAAAACTGTTCATGTTAAAGGTTTACTTGTTAGCATTCATTCACTAAACATTTATAACATGTAACTGATATAAATGTTTAATGAAAAATTATCAAACCCTAGCAACTTTTACACAGAGACATTCTCAATATACATTCTGAGCAAAAAATATTCCTTCTCTTAGCCGGTAATACATTAAAGCTTTAAAAAATGTACAGAATTCCTTTCATCTTTTTTAACAGGCAACATAATGAATGACTCTCAGATTCCTGTTACGACGAAGAACGAAAAATTGTAGAGTTTTTACCATTTTATAATCATCAATAATCACTCTTCTTCCACACTGATATAAAACAAATCTTCGGGCGTTAGTTGTATGTTTTATCGCTTCATTCAGAGCTTTATCTTTAGGAGCCTGAACTGTCTGTAAATTGTCAGTTGCAGGTACCCGCCTCCTGCCGTAACCCATCGCCCGATGCTGTCGTGGCCAACTCCTATTCTTACATCCTAATTGCTGGCGGAGACAATAAACTGCGCATTTAATTACAGGACATTGTTTGTCGCCGTCCGACTTGTCGTGACAAGGTACGGTGCTTCAATGGGAAACTCCTCTCCCAAATTCTTTCCGTCTTCGATTCTATCGGGAAGATCCAAATTAATTTCGTATCTTTCAGCCATAATATCCTTACTTTATGAAACAGTCGATGAAAGTAATCGACACGAGGGAAGATCGTAGCGAAAAAATCCCGAAGCACTATCTTGATTCACATAAAAGATGGGATGGAACCGTTCACACGTTACCGGACGATCAACGCGTCGAATGTTTACTACAACCCGTACATAGTGCGGAAAGGACTCGTATACGTTTCGAAGGTTGGTGTTGCGAGATCAGAAAATTTAGGATAGTAATATTTGTTACTGTCACGCAGTTCGGAGATGCTGCAGCGTTATTTGATTTCTGTACAAAGTGATCGAATGAATTGATGGAGTAATTAATGCATTCTTTTTCTTTAAAATTGTGTAAAAATCGAAGAAATTGTAAGATATATTTATCGCACATGTGATGCACTCTACGAATAGATTGACAAGTAAAAGAGCACCGAGCCCTGAAGAAGGTTACTGAGATGTTGGAACGTCGGCAATTTCACCTAATCGCAAAAGTCCATTTTTATTATTTGAAATGGCGGATAATATCCCTTCCACGAAAAAAGTATTCAATTTATTGTTAATTTAGGTGCTAGTTAATGGTATAAACTAGATAACAGTAACAATGAAATAAAAGTTTTAAAAACAAGTTATTTATGTGTTTGAACTTAGATAGAAATACACATAGGGAACGGTTGATCCCTTATACTTCATGTACTACATTTGGTCAAGACCCTACATTTCTAATACATCAGGTCAAGAAAATTTATATTTTGTAATTATTACAAATTTCCTTGGTTATTAATCCATAAGTCCGTTCAAAATTCAAACATTTATTGCATAAAATCAGTTAAGAACTACATATGAAGACTTGGAGGACAATAAGCTAATTTACTTTCTGGAAGCTGGGACCATTACACTAATTCCAATCAAGTACCCAAGGGAATATCGGAGAAACGTTTGGGCTGTGTTAGTGATACGTTAATAATAAACAAATAATAATAAGGTTGCTTCATGTAAACTATTGGTTACAAAGAAGAACTTGTTATTGACTCATTTATCCTAACTCAGAGTCAAACAAGATCAAGAAATTTATCCATAGTGTGTGTCGACTATCAGAGAGCATTTGATTTAGTAACTCACTTATGGTGAATTCAGATTCTCAAAATTTATAATATAAATCTTGAGTATATTCACAATAGTCAATTTCGTGGAGGCAATAAAGAAAAATTGGATGACCAAAGTACAGGATACATCTATCACTATCTGTAACATATCATGATAAATTAAATGGCGTTTCTATGTTGCTCATTGCTCACAGAAACGCCATTTAATTTATCATGCTTTGATAATGTTGCTAAAGCTCCACAATTACCAAGTGTAACATATCAATTCGAAGAGGGATTTATCAAGGCGTTTCACTAAGCCCATTATGGTTTTGCCTCACTTTTAACCCATTATCACTGAAACACAATTTACTCACAAAAATTAGAAACAAAACAGAGAATATCCCAAATTACACACATAATGTATATGAATGACAGAATGGTGTTTGCAAATTCTCCAGATAATCTGCATAGCATTCTGAAGATCATACAGTTCTATAGCTCAGATATTAAAATGTAAATGTCCTTTCGATTAGATAAATGTGCAACTTTGCACATTAACAGAGGTAAATTCACGGAAGGAGAAAATTATTAAGTGTCAACTGTATCATTCTTAAAAATTTTAGAACCACATCAAAATTATAAGTATTACGGCTATAAATAGCTGGTTAGTATCTGTACTGATATATACTTTTGGAATACTCAATTGGTCCCACATTTGGACAACGTAAACAGAAAAACCCGCTGTCTTATGACAAAATTTAGAATGTATGGACAATTCCCAAAATGTTGACAAGGAAGATTCAACTTTATGGGTGAAACACGGCCGACTCCATGTAGAGACTGAAGGATGCTTCATGTGTGCTTTACAGGATCAAGCTATCCAAACATATTACAGAAAAGAAATTCTGCATGATGTCGATGGATTGTATAGAGTACGCCACACCGACATTGAAAAATTTCATCACATTATTTTGGGTTACCAAGTTCTCACCCCCGACTACACCTGCAGACACAGTCAAGTGGCCAAAATAATTTAGCAACAGCTAGCGAAAAACATTAACATGGTTGAAACAGTTCCCCCTTATTATAAATTCGATTCACCACCAGTCCTTTTCTGGGATAAGCAAATCAAAACAGAGAGAATAGTATATCATAACAAGCCAGACAATATTAATGAACAAATCTTTAAAAAATATATTATTGATGTAGCTGTTTCTTCTACTAACAATTTAAAAAAGACAGGACAAACAAAAATTAAAAAATATTAGACACTTAAGAAAGAAATTCAAAAGATCTGGGAACCAAATTAAGTATTAATTTACATATTTCTTCCGTGTACCCTACACGTGGAGAAGATATGTGATAACTTTCTGCCAGGTGAAAATGGTGAGAAACCGGGATCGAACCCGGGACTCCTGCTTTGATCGCTTTCCACAACTGTACACCATAGCGTAGTGGTTAACACCCCTGCGATCAAACAAGGAGTCCCGGGTTCGATTCCAGGCTTATCGCCATTTTCACCTGACAGACAAAGAAACCTCTTCATGGGAAAATGCATCGCGCCCTGTATGATCCATGTGTTGACATAGACGCATCAAACCGATGACTTTCTGGAGACTTGTACAGAGAAACTGTAGGATTCATATGTGCAATTCAGAATGAGGTTATCGCCATTCGAAGCTACAAGAAGTAACCAAGGACCTAACTGTCACGACACACGTAAGTCGCAAGTGCGAAAACATGACAGAGAGCATTGACCACATCACATCCGGATGCACCGCTCTGACTCAGAATGACTATTTACGTAGTCACAATCAGGTCTGCAACGAAGTACGCCACGTAACTTTCCACTACTTTCAGAACGAGCATCACACTTCAAATATTGCCCAGAGCATGTGGTGGAGAATGATAAAGTCAGACTGAACTTTGATCACACTAATATAATATCAACACAAAACACCAGACATAACAATCATAGACAAAACTTAAAACACAATCATCATTATTGACATTGCCTTTTGTCGATTCCCCGTACACGATATATACCCGGGCATGTAGTATTAAGAACAAGTGGAAGGTAAAGAATGTGCACATTTTGCCCTTAGTAATTTCCAGCACAGGGCTCATACATAAAAAGTTACGTCAAAACCTCGTATCAAGAAGGGAGCTGCATACCTTATCCATCGTACAATAACTCCTGGCACATTGTACGGAACTTCCTTAGTATTGATCTTCCAAGAAGTTTATTTACTATTGTTTGGAAAGTATCCCACAATTGACCAAGACGATGATAGAAACACAGAGAAACAATAATAATAATAAATATAAGCCGAAAATATTTTATCAATCGCTCTATAATTCATTAAAATTAACATAAAATTCATAAAACAGTTAATTTAACTCTAACCACAAAATAACTTGTATATTATTCGATAGTCCAAGCAATGTGTAAAGTACAAGGAAAGGATGAAGAGATTCAAAATTGACGGATTTATCACAATTAGCGGAGGAAGCTGTCCAGCTACAAAACATTCATGAATGCCTTCATACGGATGAACGGTTTTTAACGTCTATAAAAATCGACCGCTCGGAAAAAATGTATTTGTTTTACAAGGGATGTATTTCCCTTGTGGCTCATCTGTGGCTTTTCTCATGACAAGCTCCAAGCATGGATATCTCCCTGGTATGGAAAATAATGTACCGTTTTTATCCATTTGAAAATTTAAATCCATTTAATTTTCTCTCTCTAAGAGTCTGCAATCAACGATTGGTTCAGGATTTAAAAGTAATGGTTCGTACTGGAATAACATTTAAGTCTTGGCTGTCCGGGATGACATTTAATTAACACGGTGACATTAAAATTTAGTTTATATCTTTGTGAATTACTGTCATTGTTATTACAAATATTTGAACTTTAAATATTGTCAAAAATCGCAAGGAAATATGTATATTTTAATATTTCCAACACCAAGTAACTTCAAACAAAACCG
Source organism: Laupala kohalensis (assembly GCA_002313205.1). Lineage (NCBI taxonomy): Eukaryota > Metazoa > Arthropoda > Insecta > Orthoptera > Trigonidiidae > Laupala > Laupala kohalensis. Next base: position 2,865,430 of record NNCF01126407.1, on the reverse strand, counting down.
AAAATTAAACGGCCTATATTATTCAACACATTTCCAATTCATATTGTTAGTGATACCTCAATATCTAATGAATAAAAAAATATTGTAGGTAGATCATCACGAACTAATTTGCAGACATCCTTTTCTTGACTTCATTAAATCAGTGAATAAGCTTGCATTTCAGGTTGGCATCTTGAAACGTACAAAGAGCCTAAGGCGTAAGAAAATTGCAGAGCAAAATCCTTCTGGGTTGAAATGCAGATGCGTCGGAGCAACTGCAAGGAACCTGATGAAGAGTGATCAGAATAAAACGAATGTTCTGAAACAAGTATTATATTGTTGAACTTCATATACTTTCATTTGTTCATTATTTCGATTGACTAGGTAGGGTTTTGTTGTATTTGTACAGTCCTGGTGACACCGATTTATTGTGGATGTGAACTTCATAAGCATTTCATGTATCAAACACATACAAATGTTATTTACATCATCAGATATTAATATTTAATTTTCACTACGATGATTTTATGTAATTTTTCTAATTAATCTTGTAATTATGAGTTTGTTTCAAATACATTCATGGTTTCTATCAAATCATTATTTCTTATAAGATATATTTAAACTATATAATTCATCTGATCGCATTCAAAAAGAAAAAAGGAACGTCATAATGACATAGATTGAATTTCGTATCTGTAGTTATGCATATTGCACATAGTTATTCTTAACTCCATGTATTTGACATAGCGTCCCTGATTAAAATAATACGAACAACTACTTTTATTAACATGTTCTTTAAATGTTACGTGTACTGTAAAAATTATTGTCAGGAACGAAATTATTAATCATAAAACGCTAATTAATCTGGTACAGTGAGAGAAATTCCGAAACAGTGTCTACTCACTTCGTGAGTTTAAGTACCTCCTGAGAAAATAACTCTCCTTGTCAATAACTAATGAAGTGCGCCTGCCGCAGGAGAGGGTCTCGTCTCACAAGCAACTCTCAACTTGTGCCTACCTGAGTTACGTCTGTCTATTAAACAATATATTCTTTCACCTCTGCGCTTACGGGTTAATAGCAATTTAACAGGCAGTGGCCATATAAAAGGAAGCGAAGTAAGGCAAAGCGTCGGTTAAAAGGCCAGATGAAATTTTGTTACAAAACGACGATGAAGCGAGACGAGCTCCCACCGCCATCTCCACCTCAGTGAGTCTTTCCTTCCATTGACTCCTTTCAATAAACTCACTACCAGCGCTACCACTGCCCCTATGTTAGAGTATTCACGTGCACCACTATCATCTTTGAAACTGACATCATCTCCGTCACCACCAACATTCACCGTGTTCGCTACTACCACTTACACCCTCACAACTTCAACCATCACCGCTGCCACCAGGGAGCTTCTTTAAAAGAGAAGAATCGAGATGGAGGAGGGGGAGAGGTCTCCGATCCGAAGAGGAATTTAGATTGATTATCGTGATTTCTTCCATCTCGTCATTAATGGAAGCTGCTGCTCCTTGTGCTACCGCCTCCATCAACAGTCTCCTCCTTCGCCGCCACGGTGATCACTCTTTCACAGTGTACCTTCTCCATTAATTCCACTATGGTCATCAATAGACTTAGATCTAAGATCATTCGTCGAATACTTGTTTACCACCTTCTTTCTCGTAGCAACTGTCTCAAGTATATTCTTTAAGTTGACACTTCATTTCGACCTTCACCGAATCAACCACTGCGAGTGTCTCAAAAATACTATGTGCCCCAACACCACCCCCATGCCTCTGCCACGTTGATTGTCCACAGTAGAGTCATTCCAACAGCTTCCTCAAGCAGTTTCTTCACCACCGCCTCCGTCACTGCTCCCCTCGCCCGGCTTGATTAGCCGTCTGGGGGCGGGCGCGCGGCCGCCTGCCCGGCTACTGGTTTTGAGGCGGCGGCGCGAGGCTGGAGCGCCGCCCGGAATACTAAACACAGCATTGTCTCGTGGCTTCATTGAGGCGGTGAGAGCCCCGTGGAGGCGGCGACGGTGGAGGAGACGGAGGCGGACGCCGCAGTCGACAAGTGTCCGACATACCTGCGGGTGCGCCCCGCCCCCGCGTCTGCCCTCACCACCTCCGTCGCCTGGTCATGCTGCCCCCGTCGAGTCATTCACGAGTGCGGTGTGACAGCGACGGCCGCAAAGACGATCCTCGACTAGCGGTGGCGGAGAGCGAAGTGAATAGAATATTTGCGGTAACAAGGATACGTTATGTACATTCATTACACAGTCATCATCCTAAAGAGTTCTGTGAGTAGACATTTCGTAAGTGATTTTGTTCATGATTAATTACGTATTTCGACGATTTACGTTTTAGGGACACTCTCCTCTCAACAGACATTCTAATCATAAAAAACGTATTGTTACAGTTTGAAACATTACTTGAAACATTGAAAACTAATTTATTCATGTAACTATTGTTGCATTTCTCTAAAACATTCGTTGGTTCTTTTGGACCATAACGCTAATTATTATCATTCTCATTACATGTCTATTATGAGAAATCAAAATTATCTTTGAGATTGTAAACGTATGTAACAGAATAAAAACTATAATTACAGGTCGTGCTAACACATATCGTTCTCAATTATTCAAGTACGTGCTGCGTTTACATCATTACAGACACCAATCCGATAGTTTATCTCAATCTAGCAAAAATAATTACGGCTACAATTGCTTCTTACGTTAATGAGTAATGGCTGATATTTTACTGTCTCAAATTGTACCAAAAAGAAGAAAAATACATCTGCATCGTTTCAGGCCTTCTTAAGTGAGATTTTGTCTGTATCCTTCATGAAATGGCACATTTGCGCGAATATGGTGTAAAAAAAGAGGTTATACAATTTTGTTTACCCTTCAAAACATTTTCCCCTCCATATCCTCAAAAAGAAGAAACTTCAAAGTTTTAAATGGGTCAAATATTTTTTTTAATTGTGTGATGTTCGAAATAAATATTCTTATTAAAATTTACGAAGATCTTTAAAGTGTGTGTATCGAACCAGTTCGTTAGTTTGCAAGGGGGAAATAATTTTACGTTATAGTTTGCGTCGTAATCTTTTTTTTTGTTGTTTTAGAGAGTAGGTATCGTTCAAATAATCGTGGACGTAAAGCAGATTTTTTGTGATAATGTGATTGGTAATTTTATTTGCATGTAGTAACAGAAACTCAGCATCACTGATGACGCAGATTTGAGCAGTTGAAGAAGAGAAGGGTGTTTACTTGTAGACGACAGTTAAACGTGACAGGTCAATGCGACACTAAAGGATGTTCGTAGATATTGAATGCAAATCACGAGGATGTAATTTGACTTTTGATGTCATGGTTCAAGAAAAACAAATTGATAGCGAAGAAATATGGCATTAATTTTTCATTTCCTGACGTCCTTCTGCAATTGTTTGAATTGTTTTCCTCAATACAGGTTTATTGTTTCGTGTTTTAATTGGTTTAATTGGAATTGCTACTATTACCACTGCAGAAATGGAAAATTATTTTATTCTTATGAAATTTCCTGCATTAAAAATCAAATGTTAATGAAATTTTGAGAGTATGTACTTTATCTAAGAAAGTGAGAGTGAGTTCCAAGACCTGAGTATCTAAATGATGTAGAAACTTCCAAACCCACCAAAAACAATATACCAATGAATTAATTCGCATTCACCATCTCAAAAGATAATTAATTAACGTGTTTTGGTGAATCTATAAAAAGCGAGGGAGTACCTTCCAAACAGCATAAGAACCCGGAACTCTCCGAAAACATAAACAGTATTTCTTCACCCGTTAGAGTAAAAGAATGCCTAACACATATGACTACTTCACAAGACAATAGCACTAAAGACGCGTCATTGTCATCCGTCAAAGACGAGGGATGTCGCTCACCTCCGCAGATTTGGCAACATCGCGGCCCACAGAAGCCGGCGCTCAGCTCGGCAGCGTCGTCTCCGGCGGCAACGGAGGGGCTGGGGTCTGAACCTGATTTGTAGGATTTCTCCGACTGCTACTTAACGCTTCTTTTTTTAATCTGTCACAAGATGTTAGAGTTCATCAGTGGCACATACATCATTGCGTCCACGGTGACGTTCGGAGACAAAGCCAGCTCCACTTTGCAAACAAGCAGTAAAGAAGAACGAAAGGGGGAAAAAAAGGAAAGGAAAATAGGTCCTTGGGAGGAGTAATGAAGGAAGGCTTTTTGATTTGAGTAAAAACGCAAAGGCGAATAAATCTTACCATCGAGTGGAATGCTCATTAGTAGCAACTTCTGCAAATTGAAAATGAAGTTTAACGAATGTTTGTGTGTACATGTGTACTTTATGATGTAAATATATCAAAGATGAAATTGTAGAATGGTATTTAAACTGATGTAACTTCTGGTCTAAATAAATTGTGAAAAAATAACAGTACAAATGCATATTTGCCAACAAGATCCTAATACAATAATATTCTTTATCGTGTAAATCATACCATGTGTGACTAACAATAGTTTACCAGGTTTAGGGTTAGTTAATAAATTCTTACCAAGAGGAAGTATTAGCATAATTCAAGAGCGTTCATCATTCATACTTTGTGAAAAGTGAAAAAATAATTATAATTTACATTAAGTATCGTAAACATTCGTGTAAATAACGTATGTTAACGATCAATATCACTAAAAGTCAATTTGAAAGTGGATTTTCACGTTGTATTGGGTAATGTAATGAAATATTTTTGACGATTAAAATGCAACTTGACGTTCGACGTCTCATTTTACCTCGAAGACGTTGATAAGACATTCAGTCACTTGACACCTGAAGATGTCATATACGAGACGAAACATCGTGTAATGTGTATAAAGTTTCTTGAGTACATTGTGTATAATGTTTCTTGACAGTCTAAGTGCTTTTAATTTTTTATCACAGTGACATGTAGTATAAGTTTTATAAATAAAAATTTGTCAGCTTACAACATAAGGTTATATTCTAAGGATTAATTGATTTAAATTGTGTGGATTTTGTTTTTCAAAAAATTAGTTAATTTTTTTAATACATAGCGAGACCTGAAATAATTAATCTACCTTGTAAAACGTCACTACAATCTCTCTTTAGTTCTACGGACAAAACTTCTTCGGAGTTGTACGAGTATGAAAATAAAGTCCGTTACATTGAATGACACAAGAATAAAACTTTCCAGTAAATATTTTCGAAGGCTTCCGCGGCCGGAGTCATGTATCGCTGAACTTTTCGGAAAGCCCAGCAATACATTACTTTCAAGTGATGAACCAGACGTACGAAGGTAACAACAATATTTCGCTCACAATTATTGCAAGCCAGATTAAAAAAGACTTATTCCCAAAATATAAGAAACCGAGTTTCTCTGTATTGAAAATTGCATTCGTTACTATTTCAGTAGTTTAGTGAAGCTGCAATGACAGTACGGTCCACATAATTCATTGGTGGGGTAAAGCTCAAAGATGATTCAAGGGCTATAGTACTCATAATAAATATAACACTCCCAATATTTATCATTGATTTTGTTTCAGGAGTTTTTGACTTCATTTTAAACAATAACATGTATTATTTGGAATACGTAATATAATATTTTCTAATATTTAAAAATACTCAAACGACTATACTCGTAAATATGACTGTGGGATGAAGATCACTTTTTCATCCTACAATATCTGTATTTCATCAAACTTGTTAGAGCCATTCTCGAGAAGAAAAAATCCAGAAAAATAAACATTACCAAAGCTTCTTTAGCAGTAATCAGAAAATCATATAACATGAACCGGAAAAAAACTGCAAGAACTAATTCAATTATTTCATTATGTAATACAATTTATGATCTTACATCTTTAATTTTATATTTTATATTTCATCTATACTTTTGTTCTTTATAAGCAGAGTTCACAATATATTTGAGTGCCCTCTTATCAGTTCTCGAGACAAATGCTACCAGCTGACGCAACAGAGAGCTGTATAAAATGACATCATCTGTGGTCCCTGCAAGTTGGGAAGAAGAGGCCCGTCTCTTTTCTTTGACACTAATTTATCACTTTTAATCATTATCTTGCCGAAAAGTTACACGAGATACTATTCATTACAGAAAAGAATCGCACTAACCTTCATTAAAATAATTAAAACATTAATAATATTTTCATTTAAATAAAGGGTTTATTCATATTCAATTTTCGGATTTACGATATACTTGAAAAGATTATGTGGAGAATGCTGGATTATTGAATCTAATAATTTTTTGGGGGTGAAAACAACACTGTTGAATTAAATTGGCCCAAAAATCTCTAAAAAAAACTAAAACGAATGGAATAAATTGTAATTACATCACGACATACAAATCTGTTATTTGTGCTGTACTTTTAATCGTGCAGACAAACTATACGTGTGATAACATCTGTTTGAGTATGTAAATACTTCCGACTTAAATAAGTGATCATTGTAATCCGGATTTGTTAAAGTATTATTATCTCAAAAGAAATGCGATGTATTTTGGGAAGCAAAAGAAGTAAAAACATAAAGCTGCATCATTTGATACACCAAAATTATATGTATCCAATATGTATCGACTCATAGTTTTCAGAATTCTCAGTTATTAAAACAAGAGGTAGTCCTGCAACTTAATACATTCTCAAAAATAATCCTTATTACCTGCGGGTTCGTCACATATTTTACGAACGAGTGTTATGAAATCACATTTTAACCACATTACAGAGTGAATAGCAACATTAATGCATTTAATTGGTAAAATACCGATACAAGTGTTTTTCATTTCCGTGATCAAGAATCATCACCATCGAACACAAGATTCAATGAGGAAACAACTCATTATTTGTCGACGTGAAATGACAAATATTTATTTCCATTTTCTTAACGTTGAGAGATTTACAGAATTATGAAACTTTTTTTTGGCTCTATTTATTCCTTTGCTTAAAAATGAAATCTTGAGAGAAACCACCATCAGACAACTCAACAGCGACAAACTATCGTTGTTTTGATTTCTAAACAGTCGCATTTGCCATGCCACAACCATATCTGCTTCCCCAGTTGCCCAATCATCTCATAAGACCATGAATCACAATATTCACGGTCAATTACGCACCTGGTGTGTTAAATAGATGACGTCTTGACGTAATTTCTTATTTGTTAGTACATTCTTCTTGAGGGAGATAGAGAATGGAGAATTATTTATTTGCTAATGTTATTTTGTGTCAGACCTATACATTATGTGTCAGACAAGAGTTTGTTTCGTCTACAGTCGTCTTTCCCATTCTTTAGCAGAATGATTTCATATTAATAATCTTAGACGAGGTTTCCGAACCGTTGATTCATGAAGGAAAGGCTACATTTGGCAACAATGCCCATATATATGATATCAATAGTCTATATCTCCACGTGCTTTCACATCTCCGACCACCAATGTCACAAAATCCAACGCCTCAACACCTCGAGAGCAGGGCTACCGTTCACCACAAGACACATCGTGGTGACCGCCGGCGCCGAGGCGCTCGTCGTGGCCGCCGACGGCGAAAATGAAACCGCGTGAATTCGACTTCGGCGCCCCGTCGCGTCGCGTCGTGACGCCGTCGTGGCGACGCAGACTCCCAAACTCTAACCTCTCACGCGATCAGATTGCCTCGATGCAAGGACAGGTGGCTGGAGGAGTGAGCGAGCAGAGTAACGAACGCGTCAACAGGTGCGAAGTCGAGCGCGTGTGTATGTTGAGAGGGGTCAACGAGAAAGTGGATGCGATTGCTTTGTGCTGTCTGTTTGTCCTTGCCACGGACTAATGGACTGACTGGATGTTCTGGCGTTACTGACTTGTTTGCGAGGGATACTTCCGTGACTGTACTTAAAGAGTAATGATAGAGGGATTTTTTTTTCTTCTTTTCTATCGAGTAACGAATCACCTTTTGCGAAGCGTGTGTTTATCTTTTTCTTGAGTTTTCTTATCGAGATAGCTCGACGTTTGTCACGGATGGCCAGTACTGACTATCACTTTACGACGGAGGATTAAAGAGAACGAGTATGGACATTAAAGCGACATTAAAATTACCGATGTAAAGCTTTATTCCCCAGTTAATTTAGAAGTTTGAGACATTGTCAAACATAACAGTATTTTTATACCGAAAATTAGTGAAACTTTTTTATTGCTTTTAATGTAATTTTTATTTATACGTGTGTTTTAGTTATTTGTGTTTCTTTTAATGTTATAAGTCTATGGTTGATATGATTTAAACCATAAGCACGGAAAATAAATCTTCGAAAATATAAATGACTTTCTTTGTTTAAGGTAGGTAGTTAGAAAGTAAGCCATTATGATAAAACTAGCAAAAGAATATAACAAACACAGTTACACTCCCATTCAACTTTTACTGACGTGGTATTTGCAACAAACTGAAGTGAAGCAACATTTACCACAACAGTCGAAATGCAAAGAATTGCCTCCATTCTTGTCCTTCTAGAACTGTTGAATGGAATACTAATTTTTTCTAGGTCTTAAAAGGTTTTTTTACCTCTTGACTTATCGTGGATGAGCCGCCCTGGTTCTGCTCGTGAAGGAAGAGCAGGCAGGAAATCTCATTTTCTTCTGTGAGGAATTAGACTCGGGAGAATTGTGTAACTTAATAATCCTACACCGTAAATGAGGAAATGAAGAATCATTGTGTGGAGTTCCTGGTGCTGAACAGCGAAGTGTGATCCATTGCCCTGATATACCTTACAAAATAAAAGAAAGGTTATTTATCGTGAACTGTTTTATAAGTTCTAATCTTCCATGATTTTTTGGTAACTTTCTTCATTTCATTATGACTTCCACGCAAAAAAAAGTATTTTCGAATTTAAAAAAAATATATTTGTTTATTAGACGGAATTTAATTTCTCAAATATATGATGGCGAGCATTGTGATTAATTCAAATCCATAGAAATAAACTAAATGTTATTGACCCATTAGAAGATTTTTTGTTATATCTGTAGGATACGATTTGGAGGCTGGAAAAGCATCTGGGAAGCCACGTTGGCTCCAGTCAGATGTTCTCCAAAGCCTTTTTCAACAAATCTCTTCTTGATGCACCTGCGCCTCATTACCACAGTTTCCGCTCGGTGATTGGCCGAGTGGTAATGGCGCAGGTAGGTGCGACGGAAATATTGCACTTGATGGAGACGGTGGTAGCGGTCGGTGTGGGTTCTGTGGTCACTTGACCAAGAGCGCTCCGTGTAAGAATAGTGAATTTTACAATAATTATGGACAATTAAGAGGAAGAGAAAGAAGACACGCTTACATTGTGAGCATAGCTTACATAGTAATTTACAAAGATTGTTTTATTACACGAGTTATTTGGTCAGGCAAATATAATGAAACACGAAATTATCACAATATTTACTTCGTTTCACGATGAGAAAAACTGGGATTACAAATGATAAATCTCGTATTAACAATTTGGTTTTTTAATTGATTAATTCAATATAACATATATTTAAATTAAAATATCAATTAACATATGTAAGAAGTTAGCTAAAGGATAGTTTTAAACGATAATTTTATGTCAGAAGTGACATTAAAAATTTTTACTCAGATTTATGAGGGTTGATAGGTGACACTAATAATGCTTAAGTCTTTGACCACATTACCGAAGGGTTAATGAAACACATAAGTATATATACTAGTTAAAAATATTCAGAAGTAATAGATTTTTAAATTGATTAGAAACTTAATGAACCCCTTGAAATGTAGGAAGCAGTGGAAGAGTTATTCAAATCTATTTTTGTCTTAGAGTTGAAAATTAACCACACACAGCATCATAGGATCGTAAAGGAAGAGAACTATTTACCAACTAAGTGTAGGCATTGGATTTGTTTTATGATTCGGATATTTCTTACAACACACTCAACGAGTCAACAATATTTATAACCCGAAATAACAATATCTCTCGCATACTTAACCCAGAGAACGCCATATAATGTGAGTCTTTCTTGCGAGCAGGACGCCTCTCTTGACTTAATGTGATAGTGGCCAGTAGCGAAGGTCACAAGCCGGCCGAAGTAGTCGACGTTCACCGTAAAACCCGTTATTAGGGGACCCTGTGACGAATTTATGGCAAGAGACTACTGTCATTGGAGTGCGACCAAATTGCCAGTCTTTCCTGTACTCTTTTAGTTTATCTCAGGGAGCGAGATGCAGAGACTGGTCAGTTCTGGTCTTCGATTCTACTACATCCAGTCTGCCAAACTCTTAAGAAGAAAGTACTGGTCCATAACAGTCGAGATGACGCCAGGATAGCGGTTAAAAATACTATCACGACTGAATACTCGAATGAAGACATCGGATGGGAGAGAAATTTCTTTCTGCCACTTTTTAGAGGCTCTGGTGTAGGGGTTGGTGGTTTTATTTACTCTTCGTTGAGGACAAGAAATAATAAACAACAAAAAATAGACTGAACCAAGGAAAATAAAAACTGTTAAATACTGGAATGGTAAAATGGAGACTCAAATAAAATTGTAACTGTGGTGTTTGTACTGGTAAAACAACGTCTCCCATAAATTTTAATCCGTTCCAACAATTTAGGGATTAAATCATATAAAAAGGTTTCTAAGTTCTAAATATTCGCTCAGATAAACAATTAAGACAATTCATTACGCGTTCCTGTCTTGAAATAATAGTAAGAAATTTTTATCGAAATATATCAAAGAACAGAGAATATCAAAAAATTAATAAATAATAGTAATATTTTTTTGAGATCAGTAAGTTTTCATCAGGCAAAGTCCCAACGAAATTTGTAGGTGTAAAATATTAAAAACCAATGACGAGAAAATGATTGTTCACGGTTGTCACCCCTCTCCTGTCAGTCAAAGAGCCACTCGTTTGCGGTGAAGACAGTTCTCCTTCCCCTTCCCCCGCGATGCTATAATCCCGTCATTATCATTCTTCCGCTAATACATCGTAGTTCCGGTGCGTGTAATGGCGACATGGACGTCACGCTGCTTCCTGGAGCCACCGCCGCGCCGCGCTGGTGCACCTGCCCGCCATGTTTTATTGGTCAATGTTATTTCCACGGCCGGCTTTATCTTCAGGTATAAAGTAAGGTGATACCTGATGGAGATAAGGGTGGCAGCGGTCGCCGACGATGAGTTCGCCGGAAGCAGTTTGTCCGAGAAGGGCACCTGCGGAAAGCGGTCTGAAGGAGAGGGTGAGACGAGTCGGTTCACAGAAGAAACGAGAAAGCTACTCCTCGAAACAATCAACAATAGGGAACGAATGCGGAAATATTCGTACATTACGCATGTATAAATTCATTGAATTTTATTTTCCATGCTTTTGTGTAGTAAAAATGGTTGAGTTTCAAATACAACAGTTATACTTAAGCAATTTGTCAAATTTTGGTGTTAAAATTAATGTTAAATATTTTCAAGGAATATTTTGATTATTCTTGTCATAGTTTACTACGCATACGTTCAGTCTCAAATCTGTTATCCTCTGTGTGTTTATATTGGACCCACATGGAACCCAGTGGAACATAGAAATCTCTTTAATTGCGGTGAACCTCACCGCCAGGTAACAATGAAAATTTCATTCAAAATAACATAATCAACCAGTGGAACATGTCGAAACATTCTAATACAAAGATTCAAATTCAGTACTTCAATATCAACCAAGCGCATTTTTTGCTCGATATAGTCCAAGCGCGTTTTGTTCACGTATTTTGTCGTAAAATATTTGGATACTTCGTGTGGTCTGATCTTCAAGGTATGGTGTCATTTAATTAGAATAATTACATTTCGTTGTGTAATGTCAGGTAGAATTGTATAAAGTCCTCATCCAGTAAAGCAATATAGTCCTTATATTAATGAGGTTATTAATTTCATTTAAGGTAATGGTATTTTACAAATGATAATCAGGGTATTAAATATGTAAATACAACGTGTTAAAAATGTAAAAGATAATGAAAGGAAAATAGGGGAATAACAAAGGTTTAGTTGCAAATGATTTCCAGTAAACGAGGTGTTAAATAATGTATTTGAGTCAAAAGTGGATCTATTTTTCACTTTCCATGTTGGTTTTCTTCCGGTGTACAGAAGTAACACGAATAAAAAGATGTGAAAGAGAACCTGTGCCTTCAAAAAACAATATAAAGATAAGTAAGCATCTAAGGGAGAAATTAAAAGAGAAACAATATGTAGAGACTTCAAATACTTTTAAGATCTAAGAGGGAAATGGAATGGTACAATAAAGAAGTTAACATAGATAAACTGACTGGACATAGTTAATTCGAAAGTAGTAAAAGTAACAGGAAGTATGAACCGGTTGAGAAGCATTAAGCGAAAGAAATAGGATTGTGGAAAGACAGCAGTTCTAAGTGACGGAGGCGCCTGAAGAGTGGTAGCCAAGGAAGGAAAGAAGCAGGTTTACATTATAGTACTTGTGTTTGCGGTAAGAATTTGAAGATGGGAAATTTTCATTTCGATTAATATTTCCATGGAAATTGTCCGTCGTCCTTTTCTGGGACACCATTTCTACTTGTACTAAGGTAGTTCATCTTTATGATGGGTAGCTTTAAGATTCGCTCCTCATTATCAGATTTAATATTTACACATTACCTAAGTGATATCAGTTACACAATTCAAAACTTCACTGTGTACGAATGTTTGGGTGGAGTGTTGTCATTGTGGGTGGATGACATAAAATAACAATATACTTGCAATTAATAGTCCGAGGAGCATATGAAATACCAGAAATAAAACATTTTTGAGGTTCAATTTTCATATATTCATATCTTATGCAATGAATTAAATAACATTTTTATCTTTACTTTATTATCTATTTGTTATTTACTTAGCGTGTTCAACATTAAAATGGAACTTAAATCTTTAGTGTTTGAGATATTATTTTCTCGTTATTATTGATGATATATCGCAGAAAGGGCCATTTCTGATGTATCGTGGAAAGAAGCGCAAAAAATGTTTCGATGTGTCTTCAGAAATTTTCAAGGAATAAAAAGTAATGATCTAAAATAGATCGATTCGTACGAACACTACGCGAGCACGATCTGTACCTCAATGTTTTATTGCCATGTAATGTTATTGTGACTAATGTTAATCAAGTATTTTTGGAAAAAGCACAGTCGATATTAATGAAATTCGCAAAATGAAGGTTTCTGGCATGCAAATCTGGAATGGGCTTCACTTATACATTTTTCAGAAGTAAGTAAGCACATAAAAAAACATAACTCTATAGCAGTCAATTCATTTTTAATTTCAGTCACCAGATCAATTGATCCGTTGATTTTTGTCAACTACATGGTTTACCAGACAAGTATTTCATCAGTTTAAAATACAGCCCTGAGAAAAAATTAACAATAAATAATCTTATTTTAAAATTAGTAATAGATAACAGAATTTTTTTTGCTATATCTATGGTGGGTGAAACTCAGTCGCTAATATATTGTCGTAGTAAATTTGCCATTTTTTAAATGTAGGGTTTCTTTCGATTTATGTAGCACATTTTATAAAGATAGGGAAATATCAACTAGAGGAAAGGTCACCTAATGACGGCATTCGAATTTCGAATTTCAAACAAATCTCGAATTTAGAATTAATTTTATAGTTACTATTTATAAACAATATTTCNTAATTATATATATATATATATATATATATATATATATATATATATATATATATATATATATATATATATATATAGCGCATTTAAATGCAAAAAGCACATATCTTCAGAAAGGAAAACTAAATGTTCGAGAGAAGAGAGTTCACATTTTAGTTTCAAAGTGATGGATTATCCCGTAGCTAATTCTCAACTTGCATATAATTTTTTTTTTAGTTTCAGATTCAGTACAAAAAGAACTGATTTGTATGAATGCACTTGTTCATTTCTCGACGGGACAGAGTGACGTGAATATTACATTACTTCCGGTCTATACATCTTGTCGACGCCATTCTGATGCCACATTTACACATTACATGCCACATATTGTAATACATGTGATCCTACCGTTACAACAGGAACAAAGTCATAACGAATAATTAAGTTCAATATATATGTCTCAAGTACGATATTAACACGGAAACAACCTATGATCTTTATTTCTGTGTGAGCACAATCCCTTAGTATTTCTTTTATCCCGTAACTCACTAATATTTTATCCACCTTCTGTAGTAGACACCGCGGCACGGCTCAGGGACGCACAAGCATCTGTCCATCTGCGGGTGCAACCAACGGTGAGAACTCGCGTGTAAATTTAGAACCCAATCTTGAACTAGGAAATGTACGTAAGAGAACAATGACATGACTGGTTCTGGATCAACTTTCCCAGAATTCTATTTCAAAATCTATGAGAAAGAAAAGATTTTTTTTCATTTTCATAATAGAGAAAGAATTTAAGGTTCGCTCGAAAGATGTTTTTGCGCGTCATATTTTTTTAACCAAAAATTCCTGTTTCATAATGCGCTATGTGAGATTCATTCCTGAGGTAGCAATAAGAAAAGGCATAAACATTCGATATTCGTGATATCTATTTTTCTATCATACTGCGAAAGGTAGTTTGTTAGCATTGACATGTAAGGGGAGTTTTATTGAGCGCAAGAGAAGCTACTGGATTATTATCAAAATTCAACATCTGAATACAAATTTTGGACTTTATTATACGTATTTAAATTTCTTAGGTGCGAAATATATTTTTCAAATTAAATTCTGTAATTCATTTTGAAGTCCCTGGGTGGTAAATGAAAAATTATTTTTCTTATAATAAAAAAGTAAGGATGTGTTCCCGTGGTAAGGTTGGGCTGGTAGTGACTCCTGACTTTAAAATAAAGATTTCAATAACAACTAACTTGATACTTGTTTTACTTATAATTTTTAGTCATTACTCGTAGAGAGTGTTGCAAAATCATGAAGGATGTACCAATCGACTATCTAATCAGTAATCAAAGTTTCTCACTGAACACACTGAAGTATGAAAGAAAAGAAAATGAATGTAAATTGTACGTGGTTAGTAAATTAAATTGTTTGAAAAATCTTACATATATCTTTTTGAATTCATAAATAAGAAAATTATAAAGTTAGACTATAACCAAAAGAAACTTGTTCGTTCAAGTAAATTCAATAAAATATTAATTATCTGTCACTCAATTAAACAGATACAATGATACCGCTAACGAACCTCTTTATATAATCTATTTTTTTTAAATAATTAGTTAATTGCTACCATTGTTTCTAGTTATTAATCACTGATTTCATTTAATGTAGGGTTCCAGTATATTTTATTCACATTCACACTCACTACCCAGTTCACATTTTTTCAGCATTCCCTAAATCTTGATTTCACCTGCCATCCACAAAGCACATTTCAGAATACCCGGCAAGTCCTACACCCGGCAAGTATAAACAATGGCCATCAGTATACTGTATAGTAGTTACAAAAAATATCACAGTGCTCAATTTCTTTGAAATAAACTTATGTTCGAGTAACTTTCGCAGTTTTTGTAGGTCACCAAATGACAGGCGTATCTCCTATCCATGTTTTTCCATTCGCTTTCGGAAGTAGACAGCGAGAGAAAAGCGAAAAGATCTATCAGAGATTAGAGTAAACATGTGCACTTGATTACCAGTTTCTCTAATTACCCTCTCTCCAAAGGAGGAGTCCGTAACGCCACCTGCTCCTGGTACGGGGCATCTCATAGGACAACCATTTCCGTAGCACAGTAGACCGAAAGCATCCCTTACTGAACAAAAGACTAGAATTTCTGTGCTGGAACTGTCACAGAAAGCCAGTATATCTCATGAAAAAATTATCCGTACTTAGAATTCCAGGGCTTTCTTCATAATTCTTTTCTACATTTTACAACTCGTTACTTCTGATAAGACGTAAACGGAATTCGAATAAAACTTCAGCATTTTGCAGGTTTGTTTTTAGTTATTTATTTCCATTTCAGGTGAGAGATCTTTCAGTCGAATATCCATCGTATTCAGACCATGAGAACAAATTACATAAAACATAAACATTAAAAATGAGTAAAGAAGAACACACAACTGATTACAATTGTACACAATTTAGAATAACTTCTTACAAAGCACGTACTACAAATTTAAGAAAATAAATTATTAGATAGAAATATAAAATAATAAATTGATTAGATAGGTTAGCAAGTTGACTCACCTAACAATGTCGTAGTATGAATCATGGATGCGTGTAAGGAAGTTGTAACGAGTGACAAAGTGATGCAGAATGTTCATTAATGTACAAGTAGGAACGACCCTCAATTTATGTCCACAACATTTAAAACCTCTCCGTCAAAATATATATTTACACTTTCAAATATTATGACAATGTTTTGACACATGTTTTAGATTATCATCAAATAGACTGTTCTGAAATACTTTCCAAAACTTTATAGGGTCAGAGGGACCATGTCAATTAATCCACACTCTAAATACAAGAAAATCAATATCTGGTTTGGATTATGTAAAGCTTCTAAGAACTTGAACCAACAAGGACGCTAACTTGAAAAAGTTGCCTCGTTTTTGTTCATTTATGACTGTTGTTGGATATCGGTGAGGTGATACTGGTATTCATTTTGAGAATATATGATAAGTGAAGTTGTCTACTACTAGCAAATTTGCCGTTGATACTTGGCATTGGCAGGTTGAAGAAGCCAGCTAAGCTGGCGAAAGTAATTTTGTAACCATGACAACAAAAGAATGTGTCCATGAAGCGTCGCTTTCAGTTCACTGTACTCCTCCTCCATCGCGGCCAGCGATTGCCGCGCCGCGCGCGCAGCCCTGCCGGCTGCATCGACAAGTGTTGATGGCAACGTGCGTGAACGGGGGCTAATCATATGTCTGCAGTTGTTGTGTTCCGCTGTGGCGAATAGGCATCGTCGTCCGCGTTTCAACAACGAAGCCTCCACTAATTGGAAGCGCAAGGTGACACGAACGAACCTCCGCGTCTTCTATAGAGATACTATCACGAAGTGAAACGAATGAATAAACGCAGTTGCTTCTTTATCTGCCCGAGTTCAAAAGATACTCTTGACATTGTTTGGAGGTGAAGTAATTGAACCCAGCAAATAAATACATGATTAGAGAAGTTTTTTGGACTTTTTCATCGGCTGTAAAATGTACTTTCAAAGGAGGGTCCTGAGGGAGTGGTGATGCCTTTCCCAAAATGTTATTATTACTACAAGTAATTGCATAAATTATTATTAATCTTATTGCAATGAATTTTTGCACATCAGGTTTCACTTGAGTTTGAGTTCGTAAATAAAAATAGGTTTATAAAATTTCTGTTAAATGGATTTTAACATGGATCCTTTACCTACCTCACAAAAAAGAACACAGAAATCCTGTTTCCGACTTTGTTTGACGTTTCTCGCTGTCCCTATGAATTATTTGGCCCCCGTACAAGCAAGAATAAATGATTATAAGAGTTAAATTATTCGTTTTCAGTTTCGGTAAATAATCTACTCAGGTGGAATAAAGTTTAATAATCATATTTAAATGTTACGTTATTCTGTCATAAGAAACAAGATAACGAAAACATTCAAAGTATCAAATATCATTTTATAATTTTGAAAATATAATAATAAAAGTATAAGATTGAAATTAAACAAAAAAAAATGTTTATGTGAGAACAAAAATCAAATCTTAGCTGACATCATATCAGGTTTCACATTTATGATTATTTGCTTTAATATATTCATGTAAAAATAATCTTTTTATTCCATGAATGGAGTTTGAATTACGTATAGATGGTTATTTAATTCTTTTTGTTGGTAACTTAGTTCCAGTAACAGTTCCAGTAAGTAATTTGTTGGTTCTATTAGTTCCAGTAACTGTTTCGTAAAATCTAGTCGTAGAAGAAGTTCTTTGAAATTGTCTGATGTTATACCACAGATATTTGTAATTTATTACACCCACACCACAAGTATAATTAATACCCTCGTTGACAGCTTTTTTTCATTCACAGGAAACATCTCTGTGGAGGTGGGTGCAGTCGGTATACAAACCGCTCTCTCTCCGGAGCGCCACCTGCCCACGATACGAGTCCTTTGTCAAAAGACACGTGTCTGATAACTTCCTGTGAAACAACTGTCTACGGACCTTAAATTAATGGATGGCACAAAAATAATGTCTTTATGAACATGTTCCTAAATATTATGGAGTACTTGCTTTCTTTACCCTTGAGTACTTGAAGTGAAAGCTCATCTAAAAATTGCATGACTCATGGAATAATTTATTAACCTAGAGAGTAAACCAGTGCCAGAGATAACAGATTCCAGTGAAATACTTCTTTGAAATTTGAAAATTTCATTGTATATCGTGTGTTATCGTGCGTAAGTTACTAGTTGATTCTCAATAATGTAAAATTAAAATTAGCGTCAAAGTACAGCAACTCTAATAATACAGCGCACTACGTCTTGTAAGTACTTTCCACATTTATGCTTGACTCTTGTAATAATCCTTTGACATGATTTTAAATCACTTCCTCTCATTAAATGCATTTTGTAATATTTTAAGGATGTGTATAACTATTTATAAGAATAAAAAAAAACATGCATTTCAATTTAGAAGCACAATAAAAATTTAATTGTGTTTCAAGAATACATTTATTAGTGCAGAAATTTCGTAAGTCATGATACTGCGAAATTGAATCTTACGAATTAACTTTCGAAATACTTTAGAAATAAAAATATAGAATTATGGAGGATAAAGAATTACCGATATAAAAGGGAAGGTACTAAATAAAATATTCAAATTATTTAACATTTTTAATGAAACAATTTTGAATTGCCGAGTTACTTTAGATACTATTTTCATAATTTTATTCAGACACTTTATTTCATATGGAGTATGGTTAGAAACACGTAGCTGACGATTGAAAACAGTAAATATATAAAAAAAATTGTTTTATAATGATTCTTTTTATTCCTCCCCTAAAATCACTATTTTCTGCAATCAGTGATTGTGCCTTGTGTGCAGTATCGCAGAGCTTGGTGGAATGGTCGCGACATCCGTGACGAAGACGGGATGGTGGGGTGGCTGGGCGAACCCGCATTCCTCTGCACTTGTGGGCGCACCCCGTGGCCCATCTCCCCGCTCCGCCGCCCGCTGCCCCTCCGCATACGTGGTGCAACGTTGCCACACAAGGGGGCGACCGCCCTTCAGTGCGCCCTTTCGCCCCAGGCACGAGGGCCAGCCGGTCCAGCGGAGGCGAAGTCTCAGCCACCGGTTTGCCTTGACGATGGAGGTGGGAGGAGGGCATCGAGACTGATTGACTGATCCTCCATTGCCAGAGCCACCCCTTTGGCTTTCGATTGACGCCCTGATGGAGACGAAATAAAAGCAACAGAGTACGGTGCGACAGAAAAGAATCTGTGGACGTTTTTGTTAAAATGTATTATGTAATTGGATAGTTTTGTTAGTCAGCAAAACTATCCAATCACATAATACATTTTAAGAAATAGAACATAATAATAATTAACCATAAATAAAAATAATCATCCATAATTTTCAAGTTTTCCTATTAATGAACCACGAAAGCAGAAAAAACGAAAGACAACCTACATCAGATCATTCCACAATCATCTCTATTGTCAAAACTTGTTGAGAGATGACGTGATGTCGCTTTTCTTCAAAGCAAGATACTTTATTAAACTTGATAATTTAATATCATAAATCTAAATTCTAAGAGTCCCAGGTCATGAGGCATGCTTTTTCAGAACGAAAAAAGAAGGTAGTAAAGGGAAGTGCACTTGGGAGAAATTCACATAATTCTATGGACTCAGTTTGAGTTTGAAAAGATATACTAGAGGATAGACCTTATAAATGAGAATGGGTCATATTTATCCTTTGATTTGGAAGTAATTTAGATAACAAAATTTTAAAATTCGAATACTTGGTAGATGGCAAAGGAGTTGGTAGAAAAGCGAAGATGGAACAAGGAACATCCAATAAATCTAGAATATAGCAATACATAATAACATATAATATTCTATAACAATATGTAGTGTAAATAAAGGCATGGAATTAGTAATTCCCCAAAATTAAATGAAATAATTGGTAGGACATTAAAACTTTAATTCCCGGGTTCGATTCCCGGCTCGTCGCCATTTTCATCTGACCGAAAATTATCACGTATCTCCTCCACGTAGGGTACACGGAAGAAATATATGCAAAAGCTATGCTGTAATATGCATAATTACAGCTTTCCGATATATTAATGTAAATATATTGCGTAAAAGGAAAAGAATGAAGATAATTGGATAAATAATAACTTAAATAGGTCAAGGGAAACAATGAACCAGATCAAGATAAAAGCATATCATTAATTGCTTTATCATTGCATATATCATTGTGAGACAAGAGAACAAATTTTTATATATTGAGTTCTTTTATGTAATACATTTAATTAATTATTTTCATTAATACTACATTGTGTTTAATACTTGTTATTGAACATGAAGGGGAAAAATACATTAGTCATGTAGTCATAAGTTAAATACTCTTTGGAAACAAAAGTTATATTAGTTTCATAATTCTTGAAGTTCTTCGCACTCTCTCTCCGGAGTTAGATGATATGGTTCCCACGACGTTCCTGATTCGACTTGGAATATTGTATCCCCAGGTTTATAGAGTGTTGTTTGATGCTCAGACAAGATAAACACGGCTGCGCCTCTAGTTCACATGCAGTATAAGTAAGAGTAATTACACTCCATCATGTTACAAGCAATGCAGTGATCTGAAGAACATTTTAAAGGCTTACTTTGAAATGTTTGGAGATGCGCTTGAAGTCACATCCATCAAGGTGATACAATTTTAGAGAAATACGTTGTATTTGATACAGCTTGTAATTGGCTTACTGAGCTCATCTTGTGAACTTTAATTTCAAACTATAATAAATAAATAGTTCTACTAATCAGTACTTTTCTTACAGAAGAAACGTCTCATTAATATCTTTTTATGTTTGTGCCACAATTATTGAGGGTTATTATAGGAAAAATATGAATATATGAAAAAAACAACAACAACACAATAACAATTACACATACCCTTTACAAATTATAGAATAAGAGAACTACGTTCTTCTTACTTATTGTCTGGAAATAGGACTAATATCAGGGACTATTATCGTTGAATTATTGCCTTAGTTTTATTATTCAATTCATTCTTCCCAGGTTTAAAGGACGTTAAACGAAAAGTTAACAACGGGAAAATGTATAAATAATAATGATTTTGAAAATATAATAAGCTGTAAAAGTAAATGGAATTTAAAAGTAAATAGTTTCTACGAACTGAATAAATAACAATAGTACAATTTGGTTACATCCCAACGGGGCAAGATACAAAATAATATGAAGTGTATCAAACCGTAATTCTGATCAGTTTAAGAGAAAGAAAACTTAAGACATCTATTAGTCCCAGTACATAATACATGGCGTCTTACTTATGAAAATGATTTTAAGTACTTATTGTTTTGAGATAAGAAACCATAACATCCGAAAGGAGCAACCACAAAAGAAACACCGCGAAAAGAGCGGGAAGAAAAAAAGAATATTAAGTCAAGAACGTTAAACGTAGTAGCTTATTCCACGTCTACGAAATGATATATCTTAATGACTTTTTAATTAGTTGTATAGTGATTGCTATTATTTGGTGGTAGTGGGTTAGGTAATTACAGAGAACTCTGATGGGCCGTTACCTCGGAAAATCGTAAGTGGTTCCTAGCACCCGGGCGGTCTGAGATATTTCTTCCTTGAAAACGTAGAACAATTTAAGACATATCATTTTGTTTTATCCTTTCTCAGATAAAAAATATAAACGGAAGATTATCAAGAAATCTGAACTTGATGAAGTGTTATTATTGACCGAAAAAATCTAACATATCAAGTTCATGGATCTTTATGTTTATATTTTATGTTTATTATGTGAATTATGTTTAAATTTTATTTTCAATCACGTAGAAAATAAAATTGAAACATAATTTATGTACATAGTTTTTATGTTCTTCCTACTTAAAATGTAAATTTAAGTAGGAAAAAAGGAATAGAATAAACTCATTAAATGGACTATTACTCTCGTCATTTTGATCAGACTTGATACATAATCTTCTCACCGTTTTCTGACTCACACACAGACTATACATATTAAACCACAACAAAATAGACTACACAATAAATTAAATATCTACATTATATTTTCTTTCTGCATTTATGTAATAAATAATTCGGAATTTAATTTTTATGAACATTTAACTAGTCAATCAATTTCCTGATTCTATAGATTTATTCGAACTATTTTTCAATATTGTTCTAGGTAGAACTATATTTGAATGTCTAATAAGTCAAAGTTTCAAATTTCGATAGAAATTTAATAATATCAATGATAACTGTAGTTTCGAGACGAGAGGAATTACTATGTTGTGTGAAGTTATAAAATGCAGATTTACCATAATTTACCTGTTACTACGATGATATTGAGCAGTAATGTACGAACACAAAAAGTAATAATTTTTATAATGAACATGTAGTTAGTTTCCTTCAGAAATTATTGAAGAAAAGAAACATTAATTAACATGTTCCTATCAGAATTATCAAGATTGCAATCACTGCGAATAAATCGATGCAACGTCGAATTACGATGGGATCAAGATTATAGTTTATTATACCCATTAAGTGCGTATGCATTTAGGGAGGAGTATTCGGACGGATTTCGTTGAATTCGCAAATAGAAGTGAAGATGTACCTATTTCACTTCCGCTCAAGAACCTTCCTCTACCCAGCGGATACCCGGTACCGCCCCCGGCACCAGCGCGAACTCCACATACAACTGTGGAGAAGGGATATGTTTACATATGCGTGTTCCTAGGCCACTCTTGTTTTCGAAGGAGCAACATTGTTTTACAATGTATTGTTGGGCTGGATTGACGTGGAACGGCGCTGTCAAAAAGGATCTTTTTTGTATAGTAGTAGAGATTTAAAAATATTTCGTTATTCATTGTACAGGTAATCTTATGGTACCACTGTGATGGGCCGATGTTCACATTTTTTTATTCTTATTTAGATTCCACAATTTTACTTTGATTCCAATTCCATTCTGATTCTCCCACACTTAGTATAGTCAATATACATTTTTTTTATCTTTCAAACAAAAATTGCATTTTCTTACACGTCAACACAATCATACACTCTCAAAATTATTTCCCTTTTTGTTATAAGTGTAGCGGAGCTACATACCCAAAAGTATATAATGTGTAATGGGCGGAAGATTATCAACAAGATTAAATGTTATTAATAATAAACAATTCAACAAACAACAGTTTTATTGTGCAACAATAGAAAGAATAATACAATTAGTGAACAATAATTTTATCTACGATGTGATAGGACATCAAATATCTTTAATAAATAGAAGAATAAATAGAGACAACTAGAACCAATCAGACATTTAGAGAGCAAAATAAAAGACGGACGTAGAGAAGCTTCTTCTCGACACTATTAGGTCGATCACTGCTAGTGAGCAGACGTGTTTTGCTACTCTCCGATCTCACTCCATTAATAGTGACGGATGATTAACTTACTAATAAATTAACAATTAGTAGTGTTTGCACAACGCTGTAAAAGCGTTGCAACCTAGGTTATTAGATGTATGTAATTGATATTAAACAAATCTAACGATTAGTTAGAGTGTGGTACGAGAAGACACTCAGAAGGCAACCACGCATCTTAAGGAATATGAGAAATGGACAATCGTGAGTCAGACGAGAACACTTGTCAAATTAACTTCATAATATTTTGTTGGAGTCAGTTAAAATCGTTATATTCATTAATTTCTAACGTACGTATGTCATTAGACAAGGAATATAATTCTCATTGCAATTGTGATAAACTGTCACAAATAACAATTATCATATTGACATGTACAATCAGATCGGAAGTCAATGATTAGTTTTTAGTGGTATTACTGCCATTGCTTAATTAATCAGTGTTTATTTAATGTAATATTCATGTGTCAATTTGTGTATTTCTTCCAGAATATGTGTACGTGTTTTCAGGTTGTTTTACAGCTAATTCTTCAGTGTTAAATTATGTATTTCAAATCAATTCAATGTATAAAAATTACGAACGTTAATTCAATCATAATTAAACATTAAAAGATAATAAAATCAATAATAATAAATTTATTGTCAAAAAACAGTACAAACTGCATATGACCACGTGGAGGACAATAAACTAATTTACTCTCCGGAAGCAAGCAAGGAACCATCCCTTCAATTCCGATCAAGGGCCCTAAGGCAGAGGCGGATTCAAAAATTTCAGCAAAAGTTCCTAGATAAGATAAAATGTTAGCTGCAAGTTATAATACATATATAATGTCAATATGTTTGTAATTTAACGCAAATATGTTTGTAAATTTACATGTACAAGTTATTATCGAACTATAGATTATTCTGAGTATAGTGTTTAAAAATCATAAGAGTTGAAAAAACACTAAATTCACGATTTATTGTTACAATAAACACGCCCCTAGACAAAGCCTAGAGAACCTGTATAAGAAATCCGCCTCTACCCGAAGGAAAAACGGAGAAAAACCCGGGCCAGGATGGGGCTACAGAATTAATGTACACAACCGTGCCAAAGTTGAGTACACATAAAACTAAATTAATATGAGCCATACGGCAACACAATCATGCAAGAAAATAGTTTTTGAAATTGTTATAAGTTATTTAAAAAGTGCTACAGCAATGGCGTGATAAAGTACAAGACGAATTTAACTTTTATTAAAATCAATAAATTCTTTTACAGTGTAGAAGCACTGGTGCAGGAGGTAGTTTTTAACCGCGGATTTGAAGATATTCAATTTCATAATGTCTTTTATATTCTTGGGCAGGGAATTATATAGAACGATTCCCGAATGATGCGGTCCTTTTTGGAAAGGAGTGGTTAACACTCTAGG